>PYSP01000334.1:0-40699 GCA_003049395.1 Pseudohalonectria lignicola
TTAGCACCGTCTGTTGTCCTGTATATGCAAAACTGGTCCGCTCGATGGCCCTTCCCCTTCCCTTTCGCGGTGCGGCGCGGTTTACGGATCCCTGCGGTCGTCGCGAGGGCTTCGTCTCCGGCACTGCTCCCGGTAAGGGACATGCGCTCGAGAGGCTCGGAGAGCTTGCTATCGACGGTGGCGAGATTCGTGTGGCTCTCGAACGTCACTGTTCCCCGTAGGCCAAGGGAGTCTCGGAGCAGCGTGTTTTGGAATACCGCATCAACCAGCTTCTGCACTGCATTCTCGACGGTGTCGCGCTCGAAGTGACGGAGCCCTTGCTCGCTGCTAATGGGCTTGAGTAAAGACCGTACGTAGTCCAGCTGGTGTTGGGATGGGAATGCCCGTTGGGAGACGAAGGAGGGCTCGGAGAGCAGCTCCCATATTTCTTCCTGCCCCCCTGGAAAGTCGTCCCACGGGATAATTCGTCGTGGAAATATTCGGCCGGCGGGATTGGTCGTGTCGCCTTGTGTGGTCAAAGAACGGTCGGTGATTACTTCGATGGCAAGATGAAGGACGTGACAAGCCTCAAGATAGGGCTCGATCGTCTGTAGCTCTAAACCCTTTTCTGCTTCTTCGCGACGGCGTTGTTCATGTAACACGCGACTCTCAGCTTCTTCGCGGAGGCGCTGCTCCTCTTCGCGGAGGCGCTGCTCCTCTTCGCGGAGGCGCTGCTCCTCCGATGCCCTCCTCTGGGCTTCCGCAAGAGCCTGTCGTAATCTTGTAATCTCGTTATCCATTAGGATTATGGTGAAACAAAGCGTCTCAAGTCTGGGACCCTCGGAGTATAAGACGAAGGTATTGTTATTCTGGGCAGAGGACGGCCGATGTGGTTATTTGGGTTGGGGACTAGGTGTTACGACTGCTTGTTGGCAACCAACAAGGGAAGGTCGAACGGTCAGAAGCGTGGCCATAACCGCACTGGCCAGGAAGTCACGATCACGAAAGGACGCACGCCTTAGCCATTTTGTTTCCTCCCAGTAAGATTAGCAATCCACTGGGGCTGGCTCCTTTCATACCAGTAACACATACGAGCGGAGGGGATTGGTCGCTGGATTTCTGTGAGGTGACCTACAAGTTGACACTTGATTGGCAAGCAGATCATGTGACCGACGAGCAGCCAAGTGCTGAATTCCGACCAGCTTACGACATCACCATTAGCACACCGCCGTCTCCCACCACATCTGGGCATAGGTCAAATCCTCCCTCACCAGCGAAGCCAAAAACAGCTGCCATGCCTCACTGGCTATCAGAAGAACACCGTCTCTTCTGCTATTGTGGAGAGCCCGGCGAGCATGAGAATCTGGCCAACTACAAGATAGGCGGGCTGCACCAGGTCCTGCTGGGCGACATCTTGCCCAAGGCTTCAACATGCGTGAGCGACGCAGCGACGAGCCCGATGTACCGCATTTGGCAGAAACTGGGCAACGGCGCGATGGCCACGGTTTGGCTGGCCTGGGACCTCCAGGCGGAGTAAGTGGCCTTCTTGGCTGCCAAATACCAGCGCGCATGAATGGCTGTTCTATAGATGATTAGATCTAGTTCCTAATAACACGCCCGGGCCAATTAGACGGTGTGTCGCTGTTAAAATACGCAAGGCCTCCGAGAAGCTCGAATGGAGCGACGAGGCGTTGATATTGCAGCATCTCTAAACGGCAAACAACGGCGAACGCCACGAGGCGATCTTAGAGCTATTCGACCGCTTTATGATCGAGGGCCTAAACGGGTTCCACGATTGCCTTGTGACCGAGGTGGTCGGCTCACTTGTTGACCGCGAGTTTCGCATTCTTTGCAGGCCGGACGTCCACCTAGCCCAGATCGCCAGTGGGTTTGCGCACCTGCACCAGCAGGGCATCATCCATGGAGGTAAGCGACGCCGACGCATGGACGACCGGGGGGAATGAGAGGCGTGGCAAACGATATGCCCGAGCTGACCTGATAATGGAAAGACCCCCATATCAGCAACTTTTCGGTAACGATTCCAGAAATGCAAGAACAGTTCAAAGAAGAGGAGGGTGTGTTCGATTTCTTCGGGACTCCAAGCACGGTGCCGGTTGTTCCCCGCAGGGCAGACTTCCCGACCGAGTCAGTACCCCCATACATTGTTGGCGCGACACGAGACTTGTCCCTTGTTTTGAAGACGCCGGCGCCGAGGGGCAGATATGTGAGGATTTTGGACTTTGGAAGAGGCGTGTCTGCTTGTCCCTCCACAATTTCTCTCAACACGGGTTCTCACAGTCACACTCTCCCCTCCTTCCCCAGCCTCCTGGGTCAACAAGCAGAGCACTCGACCGTTGCCCGGAGCTGTCCCATATGCATTTCGACCCCCGGAGGCCTTCTTGGAAGCACCGTGCCATGACGGAACAGAGACCAGCTGCGGCCAGGCGACGCAAGCTGAAGACGTTTGGTCGATAGCGAACGTGGTAAGGCAATATTCTCGGCGCATCTGCGTCCTGACATCATGTTCGACATGTTGGGCCACTAGCTACCAGCCACCAGCCGTCGGGCCTCCCTAAATAGGAGCTGACGGTACTACAACAGCTTTTTCTGATCAGGTTCGGCACCAACCTCATATCGACTCACGGCTCGGTGGACGACATTCTGTCCAGAATCTTCCAGATCGGCGGACCGCCCCGGACGACTGGCTCGAGCTCTGGAATTCGCGAGAAGGGCAGCGAACCAAAGGTTCGTATGTTTTAAGTCGGTCTTTTCGGTTGTTGACCCCGTCTACGCAAACACCGGTAGTGTTTTCTTCCAGACTGACCGATTTTCTTCTCCCGGTCGCTAGTGCTCCCACCGTTCGATCCTGAGAAGGCTTGGGAGAAATGGCTAGACAAGCCTGCTGTAATCCAAGGTACCAGTGGTGACAATGGACTCTTCTTGGACCTGATGAAGAAAATGATGGCTACTCGGTCGGAGGCACGATGGGCAATGGCGCAAGCCGTAGAACATCCCTTCTTGCGCGTTAGTACTAAGAAGTAGATATTCACGGACGAGATAGTGAACCTGGATGAGGTTAGTCAGTGGCTCAGATTAGATTTTAATTGAAGTCGACGAGCCCTTTGCCCTGCGGGCCAACAATCAATTGAGGGTCAGTCATCCAGGCAGCATGCCTTCCTTCCTTGCCTTAGCACGAGCGGGGTAACAAGTTCGACTCAGTCCATTAGTATGATACAGGCAGGCTCTCATACCCATTAACCCCACCGCCCATGATGTCCTCAATAAAATATGTAACAAATCAAGACGCACAAAAAAAGTCTTTTAACCCACCGAGAAAAAGAGGACGACGGAATAAAAAGGAAAAGGAAATAAAACACAAATAAAGAGGCAGGCGATGAGGAAACACACCGAACCAGTGTAAGATAACACCCATGCTTTGTTCAAGCCCGTCATCCTGAATTATCCTATGCCAACTATGATGATGCAGAACCCAACCCCCTTGCTTTGTCCTCCTCAAGCGAGACTGATTGATCATGTTACTTCTTGAAACCGTGGCAAAAAAGACACAGACACGCAAAGACGTCTGGACCCAGCACATAACACCACCATATATCAAATGACCAACTCTACCTCACAGGAACCCCTTGGTCAGGCTGGGCGCCCTCCCAATACTGCTCTTGCGTCTAGGGATCTCGACAGAGGATGACGAAGCCGTCGTCGCCGTCGCCCCCGTCGCCGACCCCGACGAGCCGCCCAGGAAGGAGCCGAACTCGTCGGCCCCGTCGGCGCCGCCGGGCCGGAGACTGCCGGCGGCGCTCCTCCTGAGGCTGCCGCCCCCATAAACAGAACCGCCGGCGACACTGCCGCCGCCTGCCGGGGTTGTCCCCCCGCCGCCACCCTTCTCCAGGCGGAGGGCCTTCCAGCCCTCGAGCTCTCTCTCGAGGCGGAGGCAGCGCTCGCGCTCCTCGCGGAGGTCCCGCTCGGCGCGGCGGGCGTTGAGCTGGTGCGTCGAGTCGGCCGACTGCAGCTCGTCGATGGAGCCCAGCAGCTTGTCGAGCCGGTCGCGCATCCGAGACAGGTCGTCCTGCAGCTGGCCGTTCTGGCGGTCCTTGCGGTCGATCTGGGACTGCAGGTCCTTGACCGTGCGGTCGACATTGCGGACCGAGCGCTGGGACTTGTTGCGTTCGTCCTCTTGCGCCTCGAGTTGGGTTTCGAGCTGTTTTTTTTTCTCCCTCTCAGGTCAGTGATGGTCCATATTTGACGCCAGGCTGGCATGAGATGCAGGCTCAAAAAGAAAGAAAGACAAAAGAAGAAAGAAGAAACAACCTCACCTCTTGAATCCGCTTGTGCAGAAACTTGATGTCGTGACTAGCGCTCGAGTAACCCTTGGTCTCGAGGTCGACGAGCCGAACCTGCACCTCGCTCAGGCTCTTCTCCAGCGCGGCCTTCTCCACCTGCAGCCTCGCGGCCGCCTCCCGCTCGGCCGCCATGTCCCTCTGAACCTCGGCGGCGAGCGCCTCGGCACGGCGCATCTTCTCGACCGCGGCGGCGGCTACGTCCTCGTGCCGGGCCAGCGACGATCGCAGCTCCAGCACCTCCCGGTCCAGGCCCTCGGCGCTGCCCCCGCCGCGGCTGGCGAGCTCCTCCAGCCCGGCCCTGGCCTCGCCCAGCCGCGCCTCGACCGAGCGCTTCTCCCGCGACAGCACGTCCCGCTCCGCCGCCGCCTCGTCCACCGATGCCCGCAGCGCCCTCACCTGGGACAGCAGCCCCACGATCTTGCCCTGGGCGTCCTTGTGGGCGGCCACGGCCTCGTCGCGCGACGAGGCCACGTCGGCCAGCGTGGCCTCGAGGCGCGACTTCTCCTTGGACCAGGTTGAGCTGTTGAGCACCTCGTCGTCCCACTTGGAGCGCAGCTCGTCCAACTCCTCGCGCAGGCGCGTGATCTCGGCCTGCTTGAACAGGCGCTCCTCGCGGGCCAGGTCCAGCTCGCGGGTGAGGGTCGCGAACTCGGCCTGGTACTTGCGCCGCGTCTGCTCCATGCTCGACTCCTTGTCCTCGATGTCGTTGGCCCGCTGGCTGCGGTAGTCCTCGAGCTCGTGCTGCAGCCGGCGCTTGGCCTGCCGCGCTGCCTCGAGGTCCGTCGACATGTCCTCCACTTTCCCCTCGAGCCGCGCGTTCTGCCGCTGCAGCTCCTCCAGGGCCGCGTCCCCGCGCTCCCGCCCCGCAAGGGCCTCGGCGCACGCCTCCTCGGCCTCGCGCGCCTGGGCCCGCGCGAACTGCTCGGCCCGCCCCGCCTTGAGCACCGCCACCTCGGCCTGCTCCAGCCGGCCGAAGTACTCGTCCGCCCGCGACTTGTACAGGGCCAGGCTCGCCGTCACGTCGGCCAGCCGGCCCGCCTCGGCGTCGAGCCGGATCTGCATGTCGGCAAACTCCTGCAGCAGCCGGCTCCGGCTGGCTGCCTCCTGGTCCCGCGCCAGCGACATGTCCTGCAGGTCCGAGCGCGCGTCCCGCAGCTCCACCTCGAGCTTGGCCCGCTCGTGCCGCATCCGATCGAAGTGGTCCTTGATGTCCGTCAGCTCCGCCACGGCGTCGCGGTGGCTGTGCAGGAGCGACCGCCGCGACTCCTCCTGGCTGTTGAGCAGGTCCAGGATCTCCTCGTGCGAGCGCGTCTGGATGTCGTGCAGCGAGAGCTCGCCCGTCTGCATCGCCCGCTCCAGCGCCGACACCTTCTTGGACGAGTCGTCCAGCATGTCCTGCAGTCGGCTGTTAGCCTTCTCGAGCTTCTGCACCTGACGCCGGGACGGGCTGTCCTCGCCGTTGACGCCCTTGCCGCCAACGCCGCCGCCGCCGCCCTTGCCGTTCTGAGTCTCCGGCCCGGGCGTCGAGCGCTCCAGCTGGCTCTTGAGGTGCCGGTTCTGGATCTCGGCCAGCTGCAGCTGGTTCTGCAGTTCCTCTAGCTCCGTCTTGAGATCCATGCGGTTGTTGAAGCTGAGCATGTCAGCCGTCCGGTCCGACCTGACCGAGTCGTAGGTGCCGTCGTGCTCTCGTGGATGCTGCTGCTGCTGCTGCTCCGTGCTATTAAAACGGCGCGGCGGCGGCGTCGACGCGTTCGAGTAGTGGCGACCGTTGATCTTGGACTTCCTCTGTGTCGGCGACCCCGCACCACTGAAGGGTGCCTCGTTGGGGCTGATCTCCTCGAGCCGCGGGCGGGGGGAGTCGTTCTGCCTCGCCGCCGCCGCTGATGAAGACGACCGCAACTCAGCCAGCTGCGCCTCGGCGTTGGTCCGGGCCGCCGTCTGCACCCTCAGGCCCTGCTGGAGCTCCTCCACCTTGCGGACTAGGTCGAAGGTCTTGGCCATGAACTTATCATTGCCGCTGCCGCCGCCCTTCTCGACCTGCTGCAGCTTGGGCACCGAGTCAGGGTCGACCGTCTTGAGGATGCTCAGCATCTGGGACCGCAGTTCGGCGAGCTCCCTGTCTCTTGAGTCTAGCGTCGTCTGCATCGTCCGTATCGTGTTCTGCGCCTGTGTCTTGAGTTGCCTCTCTGACTCGATGGTGCGGTTCGCCTCGGCCAGCTGGGCCGTGAAGCCCGACGAGGCCTTCTCGGCGTTGCGGCTCGACTTGGCCTCGCGCGCCACCTCGTGGCTCAGGTCCTCGAGGTTCAGCTGCAGCTTCTCCTTCTTCTTCTCGAGCGCGGCCATGGCCAGCTGCGCCTCCCCGAGCTGCTTGTTGAGCTTGCCGTTCTGCTCCTCGAGCCGCGCCTTCTCCCGCTGCAGCACCTGCAGCTGGCCCCTCGACGCCTCGCTCACCCTCGAGCTCGACCGCGCGATCTCGAGTCCCTTCTGCTGCAGCTTGTTGAGCAGTGCGCGGTTGTCGTTCTCCGACGCGGCCAGGCGCGACTTGACCGTGTGCAGCTCCCGCTCCATCCGCTCCTTGGACTGGTCGTTCTTGAGCCCGAACTCGCCCGACGAGAGGATGAGCTTGTTCAGGTCCTCGACCTGGTGGTTCAGCTTGGCGCATTCGTCCTCGAACCACTTGAGCCGCTCCTGCGCCGCGTCCAGGTCCCTCCGCAGGCTGGCCTCGCGCTCCCTGGCTACCTTCATGGCCGCCCGCTCGCCCGTAACCTCGGCCTCCCGGCGGGCGTCCTCGGCCTGCGACTTCGCCGCCCGGAGCTTCTTGATCTCGCCCCGGGCCTCGTCCCGCTCCTTCTCCGCCGTCGTCCGCGCCTCCATCGTCCGCCGCAGCGTGTCCTGCTGCGCGTACAGCTCCTTTTCGATGATGATCTTGGCCTCGTTCAGCCGCTCATACTCCTCCTGCAGGCCCTGGAACTTGTGCTCCCCCAACAGCAGCACGTCGTCGCGCGACTGCCGCTCCCGGCTCAGGTCCATCTGCGTCCGGTAGAGCTCCTCCTTAAGATCCTTGATCTGCGACTCCAGCACCTGTCGGTTCTGGTCCGCCTGGGCGTCCTCCGACAGGCGCGCCTTGAGCAGCGACTTGGCGTCCTCGGCCTCCCGCTGGAGCTGCGAGTGCTGCGACTTCATCGCCACCATCTCGGCCTGCACCTCACGCAGCCGGGCCGCCGCCTTCTCCTTCTCCACCGCCAGCGACTTCTTCTGCTCCTCGAGGCCCTTGCGTTCCATCTCGTACTTCCTGTTGTCCCCGCGCAGGAGCACGAGCTCGCTCTCCTTGTTGCGGACGAGGTCCTCGTAGTCCGTCGACGTCTGCGACAGCTGCGATAGCTGCTGCTGGACAGCTCGGTTCTCCGCCACGAGCCGCTGCTCGCGGCCCTTGGCTGACTGCAGCTCCTTCTGCGCGGCCGCGAGCTTGACCTCGGCGTCCTGGTCGACCCTGAGGAGCTTGCCCTCCAGGTCCCGGGCCTTGCGCTCCTTCAGCGCCAGCTGGCTCTGCAGCATCTTGATCTCGTCCTGCAGCGCATCCTCCTGTGCCCCCCTCTGCGACTGCTTGTGCGAGATGTCCGCCATCTCGCCCTCGAGTGCCGCGAGGCGCTCCCCGAGCTCCGTCTTCTCGTCCTCGAGCCGCCCGATGAGGGTGGCGGCCTGCTCCAGCTGCGAGCGGTACTTGTCGACCTGCTCCTGGGCCTGCTTCTTGGCGTCCAGCAGGCTGTCGAGCTGGTCCTCGAGCCTCTCCTGGTCCTCGATGGCGCCGGCGAGCTTCTCCTCGAGCTCGGCCTCGCGCAGGCGGAGGCGCTCAAAGATCTCCTCCTTGTCCAGGGCCAGCGCCCGCTCGCTCTCCAGCGTCTGCTGGACCCGCATCATTTCCGTGTGCGTGGCCCGCCGCTCGTCCTCGAGGCGCTGCCGGTCCAGCTCGTCCTGCTGCGCCCTGTCGTGGAGCTGCCGGATGAGCTCGTCGCGGCGCCTGACCTCGGCCGCGGTGCGCGTCGCCCCGAGTAGCGGCTTCATCCGCACCAGGAGCTGCCACCACGGGTTCTCGCACAGGTCCAGGTAGACGTGGAGGTTGCGCTGGATCACGCGCGTGGCCTCGGCGCGGTATAGCCGCTTGAAGGCGATGCGCCGCTGCATGAAGCCCCGGGCCACCGACTGGAACCTGGCCATCATTTCGCTGATCAGCGCGTCCCGCTGCTCCTCCAGCTCGGCCAGGACGCCCGAGCGGAAGAAGACCTTGGTCAGGCCGACCCTGAAGAGGCCTCTGTCCAAGCCCAGCCTGTCCAGCATCATGGTGGCCGCCGCCTGGCCCTCGAGGTAGCCCTTGGGCATGCCCTTGCAGAGCACCTCGTAGCGCTGGCGGAACTCGGCAAAGGGCAGCCGGTTGGGGAAGCCGGTCCTGGCGATGCGGATGCCCTCGAGCACGCCGTTGCAGCGCAGCTGGTCGAGCACCAGGAGGCCGTTGAATTGCTTGGGCCGCTTCTTGTGGTTGGGCAGGATGCAGCGGACGAAGTGGGGGTGCGTCGAGTGCAGCTGCGACATGAGCTTGGACAGCTGCTCCTTGTGCCTCTGGGCGACGGTGCGGAAGAGGCCCTTCTTGACGCGGCTGCGCACCCCGCCGAGCTCGTCGTCCTGGTCCGCGCAGTCGGCGAACAGGCTCGAGACGTGCCTGTCCGTCGAGGCGGCCAGCAGGCGTGTCACGTTGTCGTTGAGCGGGTCCTTGTTCTTCTCCAGCCAGCCCTCGGTCGAGTACTCCACCTCGGCCGCGTAGTGGGTCAGGATGAAGCCGTGCCGCAGCCTCGCGGGCCTGTACTTGCCTGACTTCTTCTCCCCCCAGAGCGAGTGCAGCTTCTCCGTGAAGGTCTTGTCAGTCGCCTTGGGCATGACGCAGTCCTCGTCCAGGCACGAGAAGATGCCGATCGGGTTGGGCAGCTCGATGAGGTCGATGGTCGGCTGCAGGTCCCGCCCGAAGTCGATGAACTGCCACTCGATCTGCTCGCGCGCGTACTCCTCCTGCTCCAGCACGAACATGTGGTGGTTGAAGAACTGCTGCAGCTTCTCGTTGGTGTAGTTGATGCACAGCTGCTCGAAGCTGTTCTCCTCAAAGATCTCGAACCCAGCGATGTCGAGCACGCCGATGAAGTGTGAGTCGTCCATCCCCATCCCCGTCCGGTCCAGCTGCCGGTTGATCCGCGTCACCAGGTCGCCGAAGCCCCGCTCGTAGATGCCCTTGGCCAGCGCGTCGATCCCGAGCCTGACCTGCTCCGGCGTCTGCACCTTCTCCACCCACTCACGCCCGGCCTTCACCCTGGGGTGGAGCAGCCCCTGCAGGAACGGCTCGAGCGGCACCCCGAGCAGGTTGCAGACCTTCTCGGCCTCTGCCTTGGAGTCGGCCGTCAGCCTCGCCTGGTCCGCTGCCCTGCTCTCCTTCACCACGTTGATGTTCCCCAGGTGGAGCACCGCCGCCACGGTCCGGAGGATGGAAGCCTGCTCCTGCTCCGAGAAGCCCATGACCTGGAACGCCTCCATCAGCGCTGCCCATTCCTCACGGTCCGACACGCCGCTGATGGTGTCGTGGCCGTCTCGGGTGTAGGCGAAGTGCTCCACGTCTAGCCCATCTATAAGGAAGTCCTGCTTCATGCGCCTGTCCGCCCCCTTCAGGAGCTGGTAGAAGACATGGTAGTTCCGCTCATGGCTGTTGATCCTCACCACCCGAGACTTCTCCAGGAGGTACCAGTCGATGAAGGCGCCGGCTATCGAGCCGTTCTTATTAAACTCGATGCGGATGAACTTGCCGAACCGGGACGAGTTGTTGTTCCGCACCGTCTGGGCGTTGCCAAAGGCCTCCAGGATGGGATTGGCCCGCAGGATCTGCGACGACAGATTCGAGTGTTGCTGCCCCCTGTTCTTGACCGGTGATTCCGAATGCGCCACCGCCGCCAGGTACTGTATCACCTTCTTGGTGTTCTCGGTTTTGCCCGCCCCGGACTCCCCCGTCACAAGGATGCTCTGGTTCTCGCCCTCGTCCACGAGATTCCGGAATGCCTCGTCGGCCATGGCGAAGATGTGTGGCTTTGTGTCCTCCCGACTTCGGCCCTTGTACATTCTGATATATTCGTTGCTGTATATCGGAAGCGGGCAGTAGGGGTTGACCGTCACCAAGAACAAGCCAGAGTAGGTGTATATCAGGTCCGACTGGTATCGCATGTGGAGGTTGTGGACAACCGAGGCCTCGTTGAGATGCGTCAGCTCGGCCATGTCGTCTGCCTTGTCAAACTTGGCTGGGTTGACCTTGTCCGCGCCTTCAGCGTCGACTTCCCGTTGCTGTATATCGATCAACAGAATATTAGCCCTCCGAGACTCTCTACACCCTTCCTTCTCTCTGTGTCTACAACGAAGACGAAGTCAGCCACTCACACTGCCATCGTCGCACTGGACCAGAAGTCGGTTTGCTCCGAGTTCCTCGACAACCCAACCCTTGACAAACGCTGCCTGTGGATCCTTAAGCCAAACATAGCGCTTGCCAGAGAAGTCGTTCTCTCCTTCTATGCCCTCGACAACGTCCGGCCCTCGCCGCATCTCTTCCGTCTTGATGAAGGAAGGCGCGAAAGTGTTGGACGAAGGGGTTGCGCCCCTGGACCCCTCCCGAGTGTGACCTTGCCGAGGAATGCCGTTGGTTGACTGGCCCATGGTCGTTGCTATTGAGGCGACGGACTGGTTCCGCGTGTGTGAGGAGGGCGTCGAGGCCGTCGAGAGTGGTGAGATTGAAGTGAACATGGCAGATTTTGGTCTCCCCTTTGGCGTCGGGGTCCCTCCTGGTGAGGGGGAGGGAGACGCGTTTCGCATGAAAGGATTGTTGCGCACATGCGCAGGACCGTGGGAGCTCGACATCATCGCGTCTAGCCGATCCCCCACCTTGGGTTCCGGGAGAAAAAATTGAGCAAGATTCGTAATATTCGTTCTGATCGTGATACGTAGTCCCAACTCGCTTGCTCACGGTACCTATGTCCGTCATTCGCGTCAACATCAACAAGCTGCTGTCACGGGTTCATAATAGGCTTGGCACAAAGGCGCAAAATAACGGCAAGCGAGCGTGGGGAAGCCAATAGTGTAAAAAGAAAAGAAGAAAAATGAAGCATATGCTGCCCCGATTCCAGCTAAGCAAATCCTCGTAGTGGTTTTATCACAGATTTGAGACAAGTTGCTGGTTATGTGGTAAGGTCTTGCTGGCTGGCAAGCCTCATGAGATCACTGTTGGTTGACAGGCGTGTTGCTAGGGAGAAAAGTAAACAAAGGGCTGCCGGAAACGGAAGTAGCGTGGGGTGGCAGAGACGGTTGTCAGCTCGCACCTAAAGTGGCTTAGCGTAGTTTATTCGGTCCATGGATCAAATCAGTTCCACTTGTCTTCGTGGTCTGTGCCACGTCAGACCCCATGCAAGGCTCAACTTCAAGCTTGCTCTTGTTCGTCAAAAGTTTCAGGCGTCGCCCCAGCCCAGTTCTTTCAACCCGCACCCTCCAATACCCTCCGCGTGAACTGAAGTGTCCAGCCTCGACAGCGCACCTGATCCAGACTTGGTCGAGACCTACATCCGAATGATCCGAACCATTTCCGACGATTCTCAGCTCGAGTTAACAAATACCTGCTCTGCGGTACTGCCTTTCTGTCTTTCTTCATCCATCGCCTCCGCGCACGCAATCTGGCCCGAAGTTTGTTGCGCGTTCCTCCAGGTTTGACATGACCAGTCAGACCGTAACAAGTGACGGAACCATTTGTACGCCGCGGAACACTCTATCGAGTGCGACCTACTAGTCGGTAACCTGTTGTTTTGGATTGACTTTCGCGTCTCTCAAGCCAGCGAGTCTCTGTTTTCCGTCTTGGTGATAATCGCTGGTCTTGGCAATCTCTCACAGGCTAGACGATCTGTATCCTCGCTCCCGCTTGTGGCCATGCCACGGCTGGTGTCATCGGCTGCCTGTCACATACTCTACTGACTCGGAAGACTCGACAACGGATCTGCCAAGGCTTCTTTATGCCTTCACGGTCGCCACCGCGACGACATCCCGCCCCGATGTCCCGTTATCCTTCGGGCCATGGCCATTGGCCCGGCCATCCCTCCGTCACTCCTTCCTCCCACCAGTATCCCCCATCGGACCCCCATAGCGTCCATGGTCATACAGCGCCTGCATATTCCTATCCTCCCGGCGATGCCAACCCAACTTACTATGCTCAGTCCAATGCTGCGTACGGAATCAATGCGTCACGAATCCCTGGCCTTGGTGGCACAGGTAGTCCCGACCCTATCGCCGACGACCAGCAAGGCTACAATCCGTGGCTACCTGCCTCCGGCACGTATATCGGGGTTAGCCGACCTGTAGAGCAACGCAATCGAGCACCAGCAGCTCCACTTCCACTTCCTCCGCCACCGCCGTCGCAAGCCATGCAAAATTCCAAACCAGCCCGAAATCAAGAACTCTTAGAAGAAGGCGAACTGATGGATGATTTTGACGATCTTTACGAGCCTCAGGAAGCCATGCCTACCGCTGCATCATCTCTGCCTAAGAAGCCACGCAGCCTCGCTGAGCCCGACAAATCTGGGTTGGGCACGCACGCGAGCGAGTCAACCGGCGAAGATGATATCTTCTATGGCGCGAAGCCCAGCAACAGTATTCCAGACGCCAATAACAATCACAGCGGACCCGCAGGTAAGGAGGCATTCTCGCTCCTATATTTATATTTGCGTACCAGCTAGAATGTCTAAGTCCAGTTCAATCAGCCCGTGAGAAATCTGGCTCCTACTCACCTCACCTCTCTCCACGCGAGGTTGACCTTGCGGCCGCCACGTCTCGTGAAGCGAGCGATGCAGAGGCTGCACGGAACGCGAAACCCACCACCTCTGTTCTTGCTTCAGCTCTTCCTCCAGAAACGAGCCACGCCCCAGGCGCTGCCAGGCCTGCGAAACCTGCGAAACCCACGAAACCTGCGAAGCGTACCAGGACCGACACAAGAAAGGGCGATTCAATATCCATGAAACCTCCGCCCGCCGCCACAGAGCCCCAATTCAAGACCATCACTGAGGCTAGGAAAGAGGCTCAAAAGGCCATCCTGAAATTGCTGCCGGCTGGCGTCAAGTTCCAGACCTACATCGACGAGGGCTTTGACGAAGAAGTTGTGAGATCGCTCTTCACAGATCTGAACCTGGTGCAGCCTCCGAGGGCCACGCCGCCACAGCAGGAACCTCCTAAGCCTCAGCCAACTCAACCAACTGCCGAGAAACCCAAGGTAGAAGAGCGCAAGGACCGAATTGCTCGATTGTTAGCGGCTCAGGCTGCCAAAGCGGCGGCGGCGAAGCGAGAGCAGGCGGCTGTCGCTGCCGCTGCCGCTGCTACTACCGCCACTCCGCCTGCCGTCACTCCACCTACCGCTACTCCATCTACCGCCGCTCCATCTACCGCCGCTCCATCTACCGCCGCTCCATCTATGGTGTCTGCCACGTCCGCGCCTTCTGCTCCGTCCATTCCAACTGGCCCTAAGGCTGCGACGTCTGCCCCTGCAACGGCACCTAGAGCCCCGGCAGCTCTCCGCTCAGCTCCCACCGGGCCGGCTATTGCTAGGGCTCCGTCGGCACCCGCTGCTCTGCGGAAGGTAGCGGAGGCTTCCGCTCTGGACAAGACCAAGGCGAAACTTGAGAAAGAGCTGCTGCTCAAACAGAAGATGGAGGCTTTACTCAAGACTCGCCAAGCTCGGGCCCAGCCGGCTGCTCCTGCTGCACCTCCTCTCGTGCCCAGCCCTGCCATTCAGAAGCAAGCCGATGGTGCCAGTTCCTCTCGGCCGCGGAACAACCAAGAGTCTATGCCAAATGACGCACCCGCTGTCACAGGAGCATTGGCTTCGCATCTCCCCAACACCGACACCTCGGGTCCATCAGGCTCAATCCCGGGCCTTTCCCTTGCCACGGGATCCCTACAGAAATCGGCAACGCAACCCTCTCGAAAACGCCCTGTTGCCGCCGACTTCGTTGACTACCCATCGAGCGCTGGGCCGTCGAAGCGACCGTTTGGACAGAGCAGACAGGATTCATTTGTCATTGATATCAGCGATGAATCTGACGAGGATGTTGACATGGATGTCGACTCGGCGGGAGGCAACAGCCCGTCCGACTCTCGGCTCGGCGCCTCCAGCCGAATGGGACCCTCGATCGGCGACTTCCCCCCTCTATCTGACAGTCCTCGAGGCCCTCACCTGTCGCGAAGCAATTCATCTGTTGCCCCGACTAAGTTGACGGCGTTGAATGGGGAGATAACGTCTTTGCAAAGGAAGATTGCCGAGCTCGAGGCAAGGAAGGGAAAGAAGGTACATTCCGGGTCGCAAACTCCGGATGTGACCAATGGGACGCCACCTGAATCGAACGGCTTCACCGACAATGCCCAGGATCGGCCCGCAGAGCCACTCCAGGCGAATTTTCAGGAGCAACCCAAGGAGCCACCCAAGGAGCAACCCAAGGATCAGCCCAAGGATCAATCCAGTGAGAAGTCTCAGGAGAAGCCAAAAGGGCCAATCCTCAACGTCAATGCGCTAGCTGCGAAGAGGGCCGCGTCCTTGAGTCTCCTCGAGAAGACTGGCCTCATCTCTTCGCAGCCCGTGGTGGGCCCAGCATCTCAGGGCCTACCGAAGCGGCCCGATCTGCCAAAGCCAAGCTATGGCCAGTTGACGGCAGAGTCTACGCCCCTTCCGCTCGGTCTGCCAAAGAAACCGGAGGCACCGATGCCGCACCTTGGCTCCACCCTGGACAGGCGCACGCGCATCGTAAGCTACCACTTGCCCAAGGTCGAGGCGACCCTGCGGGAGAAGCAGGCAAAACTCAAGCTCCTCGAGCAGAAGGCCGCGCAGCTCCGGATTGACATCGAGAAGGAGTCCGAAGAGAAGGCCCGACTGGCAGAGGAGATGCATCAGTTGGATATTGTCGAACCGACTGAGACGAGCATCGTGTCCAGGAAGGCCACAACCACCCAAGCTGGCTCGGATGATAGAGCCACATCCTCCCAACCACCTACCGACATACAAGCCGAAGTTTCTGCACAGTTGGCTGCGGAGAATGTTGCCCAGCAGCAGAAGTTACCATCAGGCCCTCCCGACGTCACTACCCAAGACCAATCTGAATTATCCCATCAGATCGAGGCCACTCCCGCCGCCGGTACTCCGACTCCGTTAGGCAACAGCTCCGCAGATCAACCTGGTGACGAGCGTCCTGGCAGGCACAATCTCCAGCCAAGCCCCCAAGAAGAGAAAGAAGAGGAGAAGACCAAGAACCGTGAGCAACGCAAACAGGAGAGGGAGCAGTCCAAGGCAGCTAAGCTAGCCCGCAAGGCGCAAGAGCGAGAACAATGGCAGAAGGTGAGAGAAGAGAGGGCTGAGGAGCGGGAGAAGAAGCGGCGCGATAGGGCCGAGGAGAGGGAGAGGAGGAAGCGTGCTTGGGCAGAAGCCCAACAGTTGAGGGAAAAGAGGGAGCAGAGCCAGCTGAAACTCCCTTCCTTTTTCAAGCCAGTGCCTTCGCCACCGACCGAGCAGACGGAAGAGGCTCCTATCCCACAGCCTATGGAGTTGGACGCTGCCTCGGCGTCTGCCAGTTCCAAGCCATCTCCCAAGGCCCCTCAGGAGGATGTGGAGATGGAAGCTGCCTCGTCCAGTCCAGAGTCTGAGGAGCTCGATGAAGGGGAGATTGACGAAAGGGAGATTGACGAGGGCGAGATCGACGAAGAAGAAGAAGCAGTGGAGCCGCAACCGAGGCCAGACCAACCACAGCCTCCAAGGGAACCCTCCAACGGCGCCGATAGCCAGCCATTGAGCCGAGCTAAGAACGGACCGACCGAGCCTCCACCGCAGACAGCAGTTTCGACAGCAGTCTCAGCAGCTGAGGACAACGCGATTGAAGTCATTGACGATGAGTCAGATGGCTCGCCGTTGCCCGAGTTTATTTCGGATGGTGTGCACCAGAACGACGACAGGGAGGCGCAGGGTGCCGTCAGCGGAGAAGTAAATGTCGTTTCCCCTCTTGTACCGTCGTTCATGGCTTTCTAACTCTTTGGTGATAGGTCCTCCTGGCCGGCCCCGGTCCCGGTCCCAGTCCCGCCCCGGATCCTACCTCCTCTCTGGCAACTACTGGTTCCGGTCCAACTCCAGCCCAGGCTTCTGCTTTGGCGTCGGCTCCAGCTCTCGCCACTGACGTCATTTCCAACCATGCCCTCGTCTCTCCGCAAGCACAGCTGTCCATTCGCTACGAGAGCCCGCTGAAATACTTCCGTTCCTACCGCTACCACCCGCAATACTCTCAGACTGTAGCCGGGGGTCTCAAGTCGCTAACGTACTCTAACAAGATCAACCCGAAGCACACTTTGTGCCCAAATGAGCTGTTGGGCTCACGTCAGTGTTTGGATGAGGATTGCCGTTGGCAACATTTCAGCACGATGTACCCAAGAGGTAAGTGTGCCGTTTTCCTCTGCTTTAGAGCTACTAACATCTCAAGGAAAGAAACCCCCTCCCCTCTGGTTGCTGACTAAAAGTACTCCCCTCCCTGCCCCGACACAGACGATGAGATCCTCATGGACCTCGGTCGGGCCGATGACTTCGAGGAAGGAGATGAGAAGAACGGCTACATCGGCGGCCTTAGGGATATCCTGGCGGGTATCCGCAATTCTGGGGTTAGAGACTTCGACACAATTGGGTACAGCATCATCGACTACCGCCGCCAATTCCTAGGCGATGAGTCGAGGGTCTTGACCCGTCTGCATAATGTTGACGTCTAGACCGGGGAGTTGTCTATTACTTGGAGGGACACCTATCCGCGGGGGACGCCCATCCAACCATGCGTCCATTCCGTCTGTCTGTCCATCCCATCCAGCCATCCATGATTTGGATGGTTGGCACAGCTAGGAAGCCAGCTGTCCTTCACCTTCATCTCTAGTGTCCCCCCAATGTCCATGCGCCAAGACAAATCTCAGGGGATTCGCAGCTATCCGTTGTATCACCAGGAGACGTCTGTGTGTTGGCGGGACTGGACAGCACTGGGCAGAACCAGACCAAAGCAGGGTGCCACAGGAGCACCGCGTGCATACATTTACTGCACTTTCATTGCAGCCCGCCCTTTTCTTCTTCTTTTTTCCCCCATCTTGCGTTGCCTTCTTTTCACCCTCTCGTTGCCTTATCTCCATCCCATGCACTCAGCCCCCTCAGATAATCATTCTGTCCACTGTCGGCACAATATCTTCCTTTCCGGCGCCTGTCGTGGTGCAACGGCGGTGCCTGACTGGTGGGATCTAGGCCGATAATTCAAGAGGAGGAATTGTATGAGTATTACGGACGATGTGCCCTGCAGCATCTGACACATCAGCTTGGACAATTATTGTAGTATTCTCTGGCATGGGTCGGTTTTTATTTCACCGATTGAACACGGTGGGAAACTGGTAGGACAAGACGGAGCATAAGAATGCTTCCTAAGACAAGAGGAGGGAATGAGCCAGGAAATCCATACCAACAAGAGAATGTGCAAGAGGAGGAGGGATAAGGGATGGGCAACGGATAGTTGCCGATACGAAAGAGGGGGAAATCGGAGGCGGGATGCCGGAAGCTGGAAGCTGGAAGCCGAACACGCTGTGGAGCAGAGGCTTCGGCTTTGCCTAGTGCCCAGTTTGGTGTCTTTTGAACGTCGATCGTCCGTGGATGGTGCGGATGGCGACCGTCGGCCATCATTGCGGTTGTCTGTGCAGAGGCTGGTCAAGTGGTCCCAGGACTAGCCGAGACAGGCAAGTATGCACTACTCCATTTGATAATCGACGTTCCCTTGGTGCTCATACCAATCAAATGATGAAATTATTTTTTGCTCTATCGTGTCCCTCTCTCGTACGCTCCGAGGCCCGTCGTCCACTGCTATGATCTATCTAGTCCAGACACATCAACAACACAAGTGCGGCTTGTCAACCCTACCCCACGAACTTCACCCACTCAAATTGACAAAATCACCACCTTTAGGCGATAAGTCACGTATGTTCTTGACTGCAATCATTATTAATCCTAACACCAAAATAAGTACGTTCTAATGCTACCCTCCCAGATCCCCTTCTAAGCGCTCTCTCAAATGCCCTCCTAAATAACCTCCCAAGTGCCCTCCCAAGTGTCCTCCGAAGCGCTAAGCCTTGTTTCTCTTCTCCGCCTTGCTCTTCTCCTTTTCCTTTTCCTTCGCTCCTCCTTCTATCCCCTTATCTTGCTTACGGTCAATGACGAGGCCGTCCATGAGGCTTCTGCTGAGGGTGAGCCGGCGTGCACTTGTTGGCTGTACCTCGCCGCACTCGGACAAGCGGATGAGCGAGTAGAGATCGTGCACGATACCGACGCTTCCGCGCATAGCACCTTCAATGCGGCGCATCGCGAACGCCCGTCTACTTCCATCTGCACGCTGCTTGACTGCGCGTTTGCACGGTCACTAGACGGTCCGATGTCGTGCGTTTGCCGCATCATCATCATCCGCAGAAAGCCCCGCATCTCGCGGCGCGTCTGTTCCTGCCGCCTGCGGGTCCTGCGCTGCCTGGTTGGGGATGACTAAGGGCGGATTAATGACTAAACGGTTACGGGTAGGCGTCCTTGAGGTTGCCACTGGTGATCCTAGGGGGCTTTGTAGTTTGTACCAGGCAGCTCACTTGCAACCTCTAAGTCAGAACTATCCGTCCCGAAATGTCTGTCAACATTTGGGCGTGGCGAAGAATTTCTACACGTGCACTACGGATAGAAATTCGTATAAACATCAGACGGCAAGAACGCACCGACGATGGTTTTCCCCAGGTTGCCAGGCTAGTGCAGGGACCAGCTGTCCCGCCAACCCAACCTGGCAAGCTACTGGCAGCGCGCTGGGCCCAACAAGATGGGCCGAACAAGGTGCCTAGCTTGGCAGCCTGGCCGGCCCCAGAAGCTGATGCCACCCTGCTGCTGATCCCACTTGGTCCACTCGATCACACAGCCTTCGAACAAGACTCAAACATGAAATCTAACGCGACACCAGAAATCCAATGACTAAAACAGTGCGTAAACACGCCAACGACAGGAGTGAATTAGTGAAGTGTTAAGCGCGAGCTAAGAGACCAGGACCTAGGACACCCCCGTACTAGTAGCTACTTGCAGTGAATGGCGATGCCGAAGCGTGTCCCGGACTCTCGGCCAAGAAATTGGCTTTGTTAGGCCCAGACGGCAGGGGTTGCGTTGTTGCCAATGGAACCCTCCCCACGAATGAGGAGAGGGTGGCGTCGCTGAAAAGGGAATGGCACGACTCCGAGCTGGGGTGAAAGTGAAAGGGGAAGCTCGAGTGCCTGAGGAGAACGCCGGTCGAAGCTGCTCATCTTAAAGCGGAGGAGGTCCCCAACCTTGTTTTTATTTATTCGCCCTTTCATCTCCTCGCTCGGTCTTTCTAATAAACCTACCTGCCCGTCTATTCCAGCCCAGTCAATTGTTTGCATCAGACCATCTCTCCGCCCTCAACTAGCAGGACCAAACTGATTCCTACTCACCAAACAATTACCATCACAATCACGATGAAGGCCTCCCTCATTCTCGCTGCTGCTGCTGGCGCCATGGCCCAGAACCTTTCGGGCATCCCGACCTGTGCTGTAAGTTACAATTTACAACAAGGGGCTCGCGCTTTGTGCCTGTGACGTGCTCGAGTCCTCTCTAATCGCAGACCTTCTTCGCTTTCACTCCAGGTTTCCTGCATCACCAGCGCGCTCTCGGCAGTCGGCTGCCCAGCCAACGACGTTGGTTGCCAGTGCGGCGCCTCAGCTGCGGCCATCCAGATGTCAGCGGCACCCTGCGTGCTCACGTCGTGCCCGCAGACGGCCCTCCAGGAGGTGATCGCCGCCGGCAGCGCCCTCTGCGCCGCCGCGACGGCCGCCACGACGACGACGACCAACGTCGCTACGACAACGAGCGTGTCCACCTCGACCAGCGTGCCCAACACCAGCAGCCCCAGCTCCACCGGCAGCACCACCCTCACCACCACCAACGCCAACGGCACCTTCACCACCACCATGCCTACCACCGTGCCGACGAGCGGCGGCACCGGCACCTCCGCCGGCGGGAGCAGCTCTTCCACCTCGCGCGCCGGCGCCGGCGCCACCTCGGTTGCGCTCGGTGCCGGTGCCGGCGCTCTGCTGGGTCTCCTGGGCGCTCTCGCTGCGCTGTAAAGGGGCTTGATTGGCTCAATCTCATAAGACAAAAGCAAAAACACAAAAAAAACACCCCCAATAACCCCACACCCTCTCTGGGCCCTCTACGTCTGGTATGCCCACTGCCTCCCGAATCAGAGGAGGTTAATGTTTGGAAATGAGAACGGAGTTGCGACGGATCCGAAGTCGCGTTTTCACTCCTGTTCACGGTGTATTGTATGAGGAAGGAGTGGCAAGGCGAGCAAACCAAAACATGTTTACACGATACAAAAGTCACGGGGAGTGGTTTGTGGGTAGGTCCTCTGGAGTGGCCGACTGTCATCGGCTCGACGTATTGGAGAAAATTCTGTTTGGAAAAGTGATAGTCGCATCAACCTGTCAAGATAATGCAAGCCAAATTTGGTGCTGAATACTTGAGCCACCTTAACAGTGCCAACACGAGCCCTCAGCGTAGTTCTCACAGAAAATCCAGGTTGCCCGGCGATCCTCTCGTGATACTTCGTAGATATGCCCACTGGTGGATCCTCAGCCAGACTTCAATAAAATGGGGACAGGGGAACTACGGGATCCTACGATTTTCTCCCAACAGAAGGGGAGTTTTTCAACGTCCCATGTCCCTTTCCACAAGCAAGACGCGAGAACAGCTGTGGTGACGGTGTAGTGGGAGGGGTGGCTTGCTGTTTGGTCACATTAAACAAATGATGTTGGGGTGCTTCAAATAGGGAGCTCTCGGGGCTCACCAATCATACGCAGGAATTGCATGCCAAGCTGCAAGTGGAAAGCACAAAGCTCGCCTCGCACGGGCCACCCCCAATAGCGATTAAAGATTTGGCCATTCTAGAGCTGGAGCTTGGACTCTGCCTACCATCCATTAATTTTGAATTGCAAGCCATCCCATTCCAAAGGTGTGATATGCGGACTCGAGAGGACTGAAACGCGACCAGTATCCAGTCAACTGACTGTCTTCCACATCAAGCCAATTTCCCTGCATCAAGAATCAAGAGACGCCAAACTCATAATGTCAGCTCCTTTAGCGCCTCCCCCGCTGCCATCACAGCAGGGACAAACCCAGCAGCAGACGTCCTCTTCAGAACCGTCAGGCCCGCCAGAGTGCAACTACGCCGGATTCACGCGCTTCGAGCTGGAGCTCGAGTTCGTTCAAGCGCTGGGGAATCCGATCTACCTCAACCACCTGGCAGCGCAGAAGCTCCTCACCCAACCCGCCTTCGTCGCCTATCTGGACTACCTGCAGTACTGGACCAAGTCGCCTTACGTCAAATACCTGTCCTACCCGGGGCCCGCTCTCCGGAACCTGGAGCTGCTTCAGCACGAGCGCTTCAGGCAGGCCATCATCAGCCCGGACCTTGCCAACAGCATGATCCAGGCGGGGATGCGGGCGGCGGTTGAGTGGCACCACAAGAAGAATTAAGTATCGAGCCCTGAAGGCCGAACAAAACTCTATCCCTTGAGATTTTGTCGCTTAGGGCAGGGAGGTGGACTGCAAATGATTAGGTATCTTTATTACTTTTATACGACAACGGCGAGACTCCCAAATGCGCCTGATTCGCCCTCCACGTGCAAAAGCGCAAGGACTCGCAGCCCGGAACTCCTCCCCCGGCCACCGGGCCAAGCACCATGATGCCCCTCCACAAATACAGGACCTTAGTTTTCTCTCCACCTATGCCCGCAAGTCATACACTAGAATCCAAGCAGGCGGGAGTCGTCAGCAACACATAACCCACGCCACCGAATTAGACATCCCAGATCCGGTTCCCTCAAAAGAGAGGAGACCCGCTCACCTTGTAAAAGCTCGTCATCGGCTCATCCGCGCTCCGGATCTGCACCTGGAAGAAGGCGGCCTCGTCCCCGTCGCAGCCTTCGGCGGGGCACTGCGCCTTCCCCTTCTGAGCGTTGTCCCAGGCGCCGGGACCCCCGAAGACGTCCTCCCTCTCCTTGCGGCTGAATTCCTTCCGGCTGAAGATGGGCTCCCCTATCGCGAACTCGTAAGGGCAGGTACGGCACTCGAGGCGGTTTTTTCCAGTCTCCATGGCGGAGACCGTGAGGGCGTTTGCGCAGTTTGGGCAGACTTTTTTTTACGTTTTTTGTTGTTTTCGTCGGAAGGCAGTTTGTCAGCTTGCTTGCTCAGATCCGCGGTTTTTCCTTCATCGTTTTGTTCCCCCTCCGAGTCTGCGGGAGGAAAAATGAAGTCTTACAGAGCAGCATCGTAGTGTTGAGGGATGCACACGGATGCACACTAAATGTTAGGGATCAGGAGGTAAACATGAGATCAGATCGATAACTAGATCGAATATGCAACTCGGGTCAGCCCAAGACCATCTATTCGCGCGCCTGTGACCAGTCCAATCCTCGGTCGTGACTCTGGCGACTTTTGTCTCTTCCAGCCTGAGCCAAGCAGTCTTAACGTGACCAGCCGCACGTGCCACAATCGAGTTGCGTCACAGCTCTCCCCGCCGGAACACGCAACAAGAGAGCTTCCGGGAAGCTGAACCCCGCCAGCCCATTCTGATGAATGCCCCTGAGACCGAGCGTTGGGTATCGTACCGTACTGCACCCCTGTCAGCAGACAGGCGCCAGGGCTGACCAACATCACTGCCACCTCCTGGCAACGAATTCCGTGTTCCATCAACTTCGTCAAGCTTCCGAAGGCCTCCATCTTAACCAAACAAATTTACGAAAGCGCAGACACCGCAAGTAAGGCACTGCGCGGCAGGCGAAGATATTCCAGGTGTGACAATTTCGACCTCGCAACCCGACCGACGCCAGACTTTCTGTCCTCTCGCTGGACTGGTCTTCTTGCCCTATCGCCCTGTCGCTCAACGTCGCCCCAAACTGTCTCCGCCCGCCGATTCACAGCCCCAGATAACTCGCGAGTTACCCCCCAGTGCGGATTGCCTCGGTGGGAGAGGATATCCTTCTGCAGCAATCGTCACCATGGCAGCAAACAATGAGGAGCACGAGGTGAGCATGATCTCCCAACCCTTAACTCACTGGCCATGATTTACCTCGCAACGTTCTCTTTTTGCTGACAAGACTCCCCGAAATTGCCTTGGTCGGACAACAATAAACACAGGGGGCCTCCCGTAAAGAAATCCTCATCGAGGCCTGCAGGCGGAACAACGTCGAGCTGATGGAAGAGGTCATCAACGATATGGACGACGAAGCTGAAGTTGCTCGCCTGCTTAACGAAACGAAGACGGTGATGGGGAACCACCTGTACCATGAGGCTGCCTCAAGGGGAAACTGTGGGTCCCTCCCCCCATGGGTGTCACCATCCAATAACCTCCACAGCCACTGCCCGCCCTTGCGGCCCTCCACCGACCCGCGGGCCCCTTCTTGTGCCTCCCCCGCTCTTCTATCCTCTCCCCATACCCCCCTCGCGACCCCAGCCCCACCTCCCCCATAAGATCTGCTTTTCCAAAGACGCTAACCCACAGCCGGAATCGTGGCCACTGCTGCGTGGTGGAAACGGACTCAGACGAGATAATCGACTTCCTCCTCGACCAGGGCGGCTTCGAGTGCGACCCGATCAACCGCGTCGAGGGCGACACGCCGCTGCACACGGCCATCCGCTGGCTCAACGGCGAGCCGCCGGCGCAGCGCGACTTCGGCCGGGCCCTGGTCGACATGATGCTCGAGGCCGGCTCGTCGACGAGGATCAAGAACAAGGGCGGCCTGACCCCGGTCCAGCTCGTCGACCCGACCAACAGGGAGCTCAAGGACCTCATCATGGCCCACGAGTACGCCGCCATGAACGTCGGGGACTTTGTCGTTCGAGGCGGCGGCGGCGGCCCGGGGGAGGCGAAGACAGCGCCCGGCGTGTCCGGAACAGCCGTGGACAAGGGTACCGTCGTCGAGTCCGAGGGGGACGACCAGTTCGATCCGGACGCGGAGTTTAGTGGGAGCGACGATGACGAGAGGGCCGAGTGGGAGCGGAGGAGGCGGAATGCGCTGAAGGGTGGGAAGTAGGGAATGCTATAGAGGGGCTGGGGGCAAGGTCGAGCGTTCTTAGATTTGTGTCCTTGGAATTTATATCGAGGGTCTATTCTTTACATGTCCTGGATTTCCCAGGCGGTCATTGGTTTTCTGGCTTTGGTTTTTCTTTTTTCTTATTTATGGTTTACCTTCTTCTTTGGTACGCGAGCAGTAGACCTTATCCAGAGGGATCTGGGAGTAAATGGTGAGCGATTCAGCGGTGCAGAGGCACTGGGAGGCAAAAGAGGAACACTCCTGGTCCTGAGAGCCAGTAGCATGCTAGCGTCATATCATCCATCTTTTCGCGAGGCACTACGGGTGTTAATTCGGGAGAGACCCTCTTATACGGGTAGGTATCCACCACATGCCACGGCATCTTGGATCTTCCATAACGATTGGTAGTGGTATATACCGAATAGGTGACCCGTTCCCCATCTTCTTCGCAACGGGAGTAGCTACTCAATTACACCCACGATAGAAAGGTTTGGGCCTCACCACGGCGGCTCCTTCCCCACCTTATTGGTCCGCTGATAACCAGGAAAATGAAAAGATGCAAGACTTTATGGCTAACCTTTGAGTTTAGGAATCTAGCAGTGTGTCTAAGACATATGTAGCTTAGTAGTCTGGTGTTCGTTCGTAAGGAAAGAAGGAAGGTAAAAAGAAGCAAGGTAAAAAGAAGGAAGGCAACAGCAGGTAAACATCAACCTGCAAAAGGGGTATCTCTCGGCTCTAGACCATCCCGCAAAGAGCTCTCTCTGTCCTCTATCTGTCTGAACTTGCCGCCTGTTATCGAAAGGGATGAGGGATCGCAGTGGAGTAAAATACAACAACAAGGAGTAGACAAAAAGAAACAATGCAAAGTACAGCTAGCCCAAGTACAACCTTGCTTAGGTGATGATGGCCAGCATGCATACACCGCGCGTTCGTATGATCAGGCATCACTTCGTCAGGTCATCGTCCACCTTGGCGTTTCGGCCGAAGTTGATAAAGTCACCACGCATCCCCATGAAGGTTCCCACCGACTAGGCAAAGAATAAAGAAAGGAAAAAGAGAGAGAGAGAGAGAAAGAAAACTCCTCACAACATCGCCCACACAAGCCACAGCCCGATCGCCAAAGCGCCCATCCCCCTCAGCGACGGGGCTTCGCCATCTACGGCCCGCCTGGCGCCGCCGCTCCTCCTAGACTCGATGAAGGCCACGCTGCCGAGCTGCTCGTACATGGCCCTGGTCACGGCGCCGGTGCTGGCGAGACCGCGAAGCTGCTCGCCAAAGGTGTTGAGTATGTCGGTGGACCTGCCCCTGGGGCAGAAGACGACCTCCCAGCCGCCGCCGCTGGGGATGATGAAGGTGCTGGCCTGGTCGTCGTAGGCGTAGGTGTAGGCGTCCGGGCAGACCGCCTTGGCGCTGGCCGAGTAGAGGCTGGGCCGGCAGACGGCCGGGTCGTTGTGGCGGCCCGTGCAGCAGTCCTCGTCGCTGCCCGTGGCGCTGCAGGCGCTCAGGCAGGGGTCGAAGGCGGGGCGGGCGACGTCGTCGTCCGGGTAGGGGTAGACGCCGTCGCCGGGCTTGTCCGGGGGGAACCGCTGCAGGTCCCACGGGCACCAGCGGCCCACGCCGTCGTTGGTCTGGCTCGGCTCGTAGGGCATCGGGTAGGTCGCGTTGGTGTAGGTCAGGCCCGTCCGGGACGGCGGGGAGAGCCAGCCCGCCGTCGCGATACAGGACGGGTTCACCAGGTTGGGCGGTATGTACGTCATGTTGGGGGAGGGGATGAAGACTATCCCGACGGGGAGGTTGTACCCGTCCACCAGGCTGATGTCGTAGAAGGTCTGCTTGCCGCTGACGCCGCCCCAGAGGTTGAACTCGGCTAGGGTGCTGGGGACGGCTCCCTGTCGTTGGGGAGCAAAGGGGTAAAAACGATCAGTCGGGGCTGAGGTGTGCGTGTAGGCTGCAGAGTACACGCCCCCAGAAGGTGCCGTGCCCAGCGGGGTTGGGACAAGCACGTACGGTTCCTGAGCAATCGAGCCTCCCGCAATCCCCCGTCAGGCACGCCGCCCCGAAGTGGGACTTTGGGCCGGGACCCGTCCCGTCATCGTTGAAGCTGCAGTTCGTCCTGCCCCAGACGCGGCCCTGCCAGTCCCAGCTGACGTTGAAGATGCGCGTCTCACTGCCGGGGAGGATGAACCCGCCCGTGCCCGGCCCCTTGCCGTGCTGGGATATGATCCCGGGCCATATGGTGTCTGGGCAGTTGTTCGTGACGAGGAGCGGAACGGTGTGCTCGGTGAACTGCTGCGAGGAGGAGGAAGAAGGAGAAGAAGAAGAGTTCGGCATGCCGGGGCAAGGGCTGTAGCCGGGCCGACACGTCGAGGGTTCGGTGTAGTTTGAGGGGTCCGTGGTGGCTATAGTATGATGGAGGATAGGTGATAGGTTGGATGGCAGGCAGTGGGAAGAAAAGTACTAATTGCTAGGGTGGAGGGCACACCAGAGGAATTGGTTGGATCTTACGAGTATATAGGAATCATGAAATAAGGGCGATCGGGGGTATATCAGCTCATGCAAGGAATATTAGGACTTTGAAATAAGGGAACAAAACCCCAGAGAGAAGAAACGCAAAAGGATAAATAGGTATGTAATCATGCGAACGCTTTGTCAGGCAAGCCGGGCCGACATCTGGGAAGTGCAAAGTTGGTATGTTGGTCGACATCGATCACTAAACCGGGAATACCTCGCTTGCATGCCTTGGAAGAACCAAGGCATAAGACCTTCCAATTGGAATCGCGATGGTTTGCATCGCCCCTCCCTCGTCCCTCATCCATCCTATCGACCCTGCTTTGTAGGCGGCGAGACCCAGGAAAATTACCAGCCCACCATCGCGAACCAGGAATCCTGCAAATGAGGGAAGGGCGGAGGCGTTCGTGGGCGGGAAAGGGCTTGATGACGCAGGTCCCAGCCGCCAACCGCTCAACTTGCGTTCTGCAACCTTGAAACGACGGGAGAGCTGCCAGGGACCGGGTTTGGTATTGGCTGCTGGTAAAATGCGACTGTAAGCGCATGCAATAGTAGACTAACAGTTCACACGGCTATTCTCGTCGTATGATGATACTGTCCTATTGGGCTCCCTCTGTGACATCACCCCAATCCTCGCGCCTCCACAAGCGCCGGATCACCCGCAGCGGTGAGACTCCACTGCTGGCGTCCGATTCTTGTCACGAATTACATGCCCGCAGGGCAGGATACTGGGGTGCCTTTCTACCGCGTTCAGTAATCCGTACTAGTTCGCAGTACATGAAAGCTAGCTTTTTATTGGTGCGGGGCTGACTTGACAACCGACGGGATTGGCGCTCTGCCGCCTGATCGCATTCAAAGGGATAAGGACATACAACGTGGACTTCCTCGCCCGTCTTGGACCCGGCAGCAGCAGCTTTACCTACCAGATCTTTCTAGCTTTGTGATGACCCTGCCTGCCACCCGAAGGAAGAAATCAAATAATCTCAATGATAGACCAGACGACAGGCAGAGAAATAGTCTCCAGTAAGCGTCTGGCCATGGACTGTTGCGTACACTATCTGGATTCGACTTACTCATTAGCCACCATCGGCCTATTTTTGCTGTTATATCTGAGTTTTGGTTTCGACGACCGCCGGGAACGTGTCTGGTCCAGTGGTTCTACGGTGACCAGTGAATACCATTTTTACTTCTTTTTTTTTACTGAGTGAATTCAACCACCCTAGCCAGGGTGCTATTCATGGCCCATTTTCTCTTCTTGGTCAAAATTTTAAAATGGGAGGGAAACGGTGTGGGGTTCCAGCCTCGTCTTTCGCTCCTTCGAATGTGCGCAAAAGGTCAAAGCTCTCTTCGGTCGACCAAGACGGAAACGAGGAGGTCTTCAGATTGAACGAGGCGACACCCGAGCCGCCCATCCCCGCGAAAGGGGGGAGTGAGGACCCGGACAACGTGCCGCCAATCCCAGCGCAAGATAACTGTCCCTCGGAACAACAGCCCTCACCACGCGAATCCCCGCAGTCGTCAGTCGTCGGCTCCCCGTCGGCCGGGCCGCGATCGAGTTCCCCCGCTTCCGGCCAAGCCCGCCCGCAGAGCTCCGAAGGGCGCAGTGAGGCGCATTCCTCGCTTGAAGAGGAGCCATACGACTGGTACTCTGCCTTCCGCGGGTGGAAACCCCCACGGAAGCCATTGAGGCCCGGTAATCCGTACCGCAAGGGACGGAAACTGAGCATTTGTCGGCGCGAAGCACCTACGCCGTTCGGAACACTCGAGTACACGAAAGCCCTAGCTGGTCTCAGGATTCCAGAAGATGACGACAACCTCTTCGGAATGACCTTGGTCGAGCTCTGTCTCGCACATCCACCAAGGAAAGGGGTTACTTATACGACAGACTCTCATCGGCTCGAGATAGTCGACGAGATAGCCGTGCAAGACTGCCGCGGATCCCAGATTGTCGTCTGTCGGCTGGACAGCAAAGCGCAGATATACGTGGCAAAAATTTTACGATCCGCTGTTCTACGGGTTCCAACAAGTGGAACTCCCCGAACTCCCTCGAGACACATGTTGCGACGCAGATAAGGATTATTCCGTCGAGGTGGCGGCTTACGAGGAGCACCGGCATACTAGCTTGGCTGGCCATGGCATTCCTCCATACTACGGCTCATGGATTTTGAGCTATCCTTGGACGTGTCGGAAAAACCAGGCGGTCCTAAGGTTCCCAGGCGTCGTGAGGTCCGCATGATCCTCATGAAGCACGTGGCAGGCTCTACAACGATGCTTGACATGGACCCGGAGGCACTACCACAGGCGAAATGGTTGAATGTGATTGCGCGCATCGCCGAGATCAACGCTGCTATGTGGAATTTCGGTGTGGTGCATGGCGACCTCTGTCAGCGCAACGTCATTGTCGTCATCCAGGACGAGGAGACGACCGATGTGGAGCCAGATGGGGTATCAAATGCACGCTCTGCAATGGGAAGGGTTTACTTGTCGACTTCAACTACGCTTGGGTGAGACGAATCCAAAACTCGGCTATGGAGGGCGTCTGGTACGACGAAACTGGCAAGCGCTGGCATGGGGACAAGCCTCCTAAGTTCGGGCCCGAGCTCCCTTTCCACCGAGCGAGCCGCATCTAGTAGGATTAGAATTTCTTCTGTGAATTCAGCAACTAGTTCCCTAGCAGCTGAGGGGCTAATCCATGCGAAAGTTCTAGGAGTGGCTCCACACGCAATGGGAGGGATTGCCTGAGTGGGATACAGCCTGGAAGCTGGAGCGTTCTCGCGATGTCGTCGTAAGGTTCGATGGTGAGGAGGCTGGCCGGAGCGGTGATCAACCGGGTGATGACAGGGGTCTTGCGTCTTGGGACCGTAGATGACCGCTTCACGAGCTACGGCGGCAGGTCTGATGGCGAGGATTGGGACAACGACAGGAATGGGGACAAGAGCTCCTGTCCCGGAACTGACCGCGGTTCATTCGAATCGCCCAGGGCACAGTCCGAGAGATCTGCGGCATCTCATGCGTCTCCCCATCCTCGAGGCGACGTCAACGACGACATTGACAATAACAACAGCGACGATAACTGCCACCGTCATCGACGAAGGAGACACCTCCAAGTAGCAGCGCTCATGGCACATTGTGGTCTCTGATGAAGAGATGGCGCTGAAAGCCGACGGTCAAGTGGCCAATCAAGAGGTGGGAGACTGAGTTTGACTCGCCTGCGACACTGGGACTTTCTCCAAGGAATGTGAACCGCGGGAAGCGCTGCTCTCACCCTGAGCTCTATTTCTTCTTCTCGCGAACAGGCGAGGAACGGGAGGCGTTGCACTGCCTAGTACGGATAGTAGGCCCTTCGTCGCTAGGACGATGAAGATTTTTATACGGCGTAAGGAGTGTTTTCAATCTTTGTATTTCCTGGGGCCCCTGATCCGCACAGAAGCTATAGCCTTCCTTGCAAGACGAATATAGCCATACCCTTTGTGTCACTATCACTCCGTACAGCTCCCTGGCAGACTATCGTACCTTCCAAGCCAGTCGGACTGACTGACTGACGGTCGGTCCCTCTGTCATGCCCAAAAGAAATGAAAACTCAAAATAAATCGCCAATGAAAAACCCCCGTCTTCACACTCACCTACACAGCACCATTACACACCTCTCACTGGCCGGCCGGGGGAAGCGCCTTGGCCCCGGCGACCCACCGGCCGTCCACATAGGCGAACTCGGTGAAGGCGGTGACGTCGGCCCCGTCCTGGAGGTAGACCCTGAGCCCCGGGCCGGAACCCCCCTGCGCCCCGGCCCCGACCTGGAGGGCGGCGACGCGCGTGCCGGGGACCCCGCCGCCGTGCGAGAAGGCGCCGTCGTACCAGGCGCGGCCGTCGTCGTGGGCCTTCTCGGCCACCTTGTCGCTGCCGCTGCCGCGCCCCCAGTAGACGCGGATGTGGCTGCCGCCGTCCCAGTTGACGGCCGCCAGGGGGGTGCGCGGCACGGGTGCGGGGAACCTGAGCCCGCCGTCGTACCAGGTCGAGGCCGGGTCGTGGGCCTTCTCAATCACGTTGAGGGACTTGTCTTGGAAGTAAACGCTGGTGTGCGGGGTGGAAGGGGTTTGGTGTTTTAGTCCTTTGTCTCTGAATTCTCGGGGAATCGAGATGGGATGGCCTTGGGAGTTCGTGCAGTAAAAAGATGAGAGAGAAAAAAAAGTAATACAAAAATTAGGGGGAAAAAAGAAGAAAAAAAATACTCACCGAAGGTGGACGTCACCTGCAGACGCACCCCACGTGACAACAGCGATGGAGGTCCCCGGCAGGGCAGGGCCCAGGTTCTGGTCCTTGTACCAGCCCTTGCCGGTCTCGCCGTCGTAGCTGTACTCCTGGATGGTGTCGTCCGGGCTCTGGACGTAGACGCGCAGCTTGTGCGCCCTGGCGATGAAGACGCCCGCGACGGCCGAGTAAGGGGCGACCCTGAACCGGGCGGCCGCCATGCTGCCGACGTACCAGCCCCTGTCGGCGTCGTAGCAGATCTCCTTGACCGTATCGTCGTCGGCCACGCCGTAGACGCGGATCGAGTCGAGCCGGCCGAGCGAGGTCGCCGACAGGGGGCTGGTCAGCTTCACAGCCCCGACGGTGCTGTCCGCCCCGCCGCCCCACCAGCCCCGGCCCGGCTCGAACGCGGCCTCGCGCACACCGCCGTCGTTGGCCAGCTGGTAGACGCGCAGGCTCGTGCCGCTGTTGACGGCGGCCACAGGGCTGCGGATGGCGATCTCGTTGATTGCGGCGGACATGGTTGGTGGAAGAGGGCAAGAAGGAGCTGGATAGTCTGAGAAACTTGGGTGCTTGGGTGCTTGGGTGCTGGGGTGCTTGGGCGTTGGCTTGATGTTTCTCTTTTGATGGGTTTGGATTGGCTGGTTCCTGAGTGTTGGTGAGAAGACTGATCTGAGAGTCTGGGCAACAAACAAGGAGGGGACAACGACGCTGTATTTATAGACGAAAGAGGGTCATTAATTATGTTCTCTGTATTCTCCAATGTTTGAACTGCTCTTCCACCTTACCCAAGCATTCCAAACATTATCTTCCAACAAGTGTCATGAGGAGAAAGCCTGGTAGCTGCACATGTCCCGTTCCCGCCGCGAACAAACCTGGATGCAGCAACCCATACCTAACCACCACTGTCGAGAGCGGCGCTGGAGGCCACCGTCAACAATGCCACCATAAGAGCCAATAGACGCATGAGGGGGCTTCATTTATCACAGATGTCACCACTCGACACCCTCCGGCAATATCTCAGCTCAGCACAAGTTGGTGGCAGACTCCCGATCAGTCGTCCAGTCGACGCCACGGCCGACTGGTCGGTCAATGCCCGGCCTGATCTCGGTGGCGAACCACGGCGACGACGGTAGCGACGGCAGCGAGGACGACAACCTCGAGAGTTGCGTCAGCCACGTTAAATGCATGAGATTCTTTTCGGGAGACTATATCGCTCTCGCGCTGCTCATCAGCTCGATCCTGGCAAGCTGAATCTCCCCAATTCGTGCCACGATCGGCGTCCAGCGGCACCGTCGACCCAAGCCCGTAGGGGTTCCAGTTGCCTTTCCATGCCCAGTCCTTTATGCGGCACTGAGTGATGGCAATCGCGTGCTGCAGGTGGTGTCCAACCATTGGCCCGGGAGGTCCGTAGGGCAAACCCTCCATTTCAAATGAGGACGTACAGTGACATTCGTGGCGCGCAAGCTGACAGCTGGCATTGAATCTCAGCAGTTTGGGGGAGGGCGGGGTCCCCAATGACGTTGCCCACTTTTGGGAACCGTGGGGATGAGCTTTCCCATGTTTGGTGTCAGCATTGTGAATGCAACTCAAGCTACGGTCTAGACCGTTGACTATTACGGGAGGCACACAGACGAGCATGCATCGTCTGTGCTCAATGTCGAACATGCATAGGGTTGAGTCCTGAGCTCGAAGCCGTGCGTTCTCGTCTCGTAGGATGACTGCGTTATGCATCGCCATTTGGCAGCCTTTGACGATCTTTTGGAATGCTCGATCTGTTGGGCTTGACGATTTTTGACGTCGGTTTTGGAGACCATTAAGCTCAATGATGTTTAACGGAGTATTGAGAGGTAGGCTTGAGTTGGAGCTCGGGGGTTGTTCAGGGGCTGGTGGGCTCGGTGTTCGTAGTTTGACTTGCAGTCGGCTAAGGACGCGATTTGGATCCAGTGGAAGAAGCCCCGTTGCTGTGAAGCTGCTCTGGATGTTCTTCTCTGTAAAGGTCCTTTTCCGAGCTGCTAGAAAGAGCTCTAAGAATGTTGATTTATCAATATGATAAACCCCAAGTATGATCTTCTCTTTAATGAGGTCACCATACGCCCGCTTAAGGACTGAGAAACAACCTACATCAAGACGCTGGAGATAATGCGATGAATGAGACGGTATACATTCCGTAAGGATCCGATTCTCGGCACAGAATCTTTCGAAGAGAGGCGTTAAATGACTTCCGTGGCCATCGATAATGAGAAGTCGGTATAAACCAACTGTTCGGCTTCGCGTTTGCGGCTCAAAAACCTCTCGGAGCCATTCGAAGGTAAGATTGTCATTTGTCCAGCCGTTCTCGCTCACTCCGACCCGCCAACTCTTCGGAAGTGGTGAATTCTCGTACCATGATGAGATATGAACCTTCCCTTGGAACATAACCATTGGTCAAGACTCCTGTCACAGGAGAGGCGATTTGAGCGATATTGAATTAAGGGGTCAATTGGGAATCAGTAATTGATGTAATGCCATTTGTTATAGATTTATTGGGTTGTTCTTCCTCGTTTGTTGCCCCTCGTTGTTCTTGATTGATTGTATCTCCAAGTTGCACAGATGCCTCCTCTCCTCCGAGGGTCACCTGACTTTCCGTGTGACAACTTCAACCCCCTGAGCAAACACACTCGATCGCAATAATCCATTAGACCCCATCGGGCGTAATACAGTCAATCAAGCAATAATCCATTTATGTAAGGGCTGGACGAGACGGGAAAGGCACGTGACGGAACGGACTATGTATTTAACCGGTAGTCGCCCTAGACCCCATCGGGCGTAATAAACTCAGTCAGTCAGTCAGGCAATAATCCATTTGCAACGGTGCATTTACTGAGCGCGAGGGAACGCCGGTACTAGGCCAGGTTGGGAAGGCGGTGAGTGTTCTGCCAAAAGAGCGCTCTGGATATGCTCTCGTGATTCCTCTCATGACGTGTTTTCCTTCTCTTTCTGTTTCCCTCCTTAATTTTTCTTGTTCGTAGTAATCAATCTACTTATTATGGCAGAGCCTACCGGTATACCAATTGCCAAGTGATTTGACCGTCACACTAGCTCCCATTGTCACGATGTCATCCGCTTCGAGCAACTTACCTACAGGCGTTATGCTCACGCACCGTAACGACTGGCACAACTGGCTCTCGCTCTTCCGACAGAATGCTCGCGTGCTCGGCATCTGGGGTGAAGTCAACACTGACGAGCTCAAGGAAGACAGGCAACACACCCCCCAGACTCCTCCCACGCTCGACGGCATTGCCGAGCAGATGACCAGAGAGGAACAAGCTGCATACGAACGTCGCAAGCAAGTTTGGGATGAGACCCCACTATCCGAACAGAACAAGCAGCTTACTATCTGGAGAGCGCTCCCAGATGACGACAACCGACCAAAGCACCCCATACCTGTCCCCCCTGTGCCCAAGACGAGAGATAGATAGTGCCTCTGTCAAAGCCCGATACGAAGAACAAGCCGACAACTACCGGGTTCTCCAGCTCGAAAAGGAACAGCACATCAAGCAGCTGGCAGCGTTGACCAGATGGGTGAACAAGCACGTCGACCCACAGGTACTTGCGCTGGCGCTGCAGACTGCAGACTTGCGGGGGTGGGGAACACTCCAAGCACCGTAAGGTGCTTGCAAGAGACGCAGGCTCCGAGCAAGGAGAGCACAATCGACATGATCACGGCGGAATATCGAGCAGTGCTCGACGAGGCGCGCACCACAACCGACAGGGAGAAGTGGCTGCAGAAGTTCCGTATTGCGTACGGCACTGCAGTCACGCACGACATCCCAGCCGCCAAAGGGAATATGGCAATCAAGGACTGGCTGCGCGCGGTCTCACGTTTCAATCCCACCTGGGCTGAGCGAGAGACCCAAACCATCGTCACGGGAGACAACATTAAGAGCTTTGAGCGCCTCATCAACGACTACACTGCTCTCAGCTACGATGCAGCCATTGGGAAACAGCATGGCAAGAAGCTCAGCATGTACGCAACGCTTGGGTTTGTGCGAGAAGACGCACCCGAGTCCTCGACGGCAAGCTCCTCGACTCCCAACGCCGGTACCGCACAGACCGCACAAACCGCGAGCACGTCAGCTAAGGATCAGGTGCCTACATCTTTCCTTGTCTTTGCGTCAATGCTCCCCACCGGAGCGTGGCACACTGAGCAACCACGTGACCAGCGCCATCCCGTACCAGAAACCTGCATAGTCTCACCAATTATCGGCACTGAGCGCAGCGACCCCTCGTTTGGGATGTTCTTCACCGGATTGGCTCGCCACCCGTTCTCTGACAGCACCTTACTGAACAACTGTGGGGCGACGCACTTGGTGAACAGGGTTGAGTTGCTCGACCCTGGGTCATTTGTCGAGGCAAGCATGGAAGATGGGTTGGTGGAGTGCGGAACACAGACTGTACGTATCGAGGGGCGCGGTCGAAGGACTCTAAAGGGCTTTTTACGAGCGCCTGATGGGTACAGAGACATGATCCTCGGTAACGTGGCTGTGGTTACCAACTTCCATACGAACATCGTGTCTGAAGCTCGCCTGCTCGCAGGAGGCATCTGGTATTGCGGGAAGGACTGCACGCTGCGGTATGGCTCAGTAGAAAGGAGGACAGCACTGCGCACTCTTATGCGTAAGGACAACATAGTGTTCCTAGAATACAAGCCGCTCAGTTCCTCCTCTTTACAGCGCGCATTTGCGCCAGTTCCCATGAGCGCCGCAGGAGTGATGACAATGGCAGTGATCAAACCTTGGATACGGAGGAAGCGCGAGGAGCATACGTGGAGGCCTTCAGTGGACCATCTGCGCACTCGCGAGGACAGCGCTGAGCTCTGGCACCTGCGCGCAGGCCATTTACGCCCGCAGGCGTTAGAGGCTCTGGTTTGGAGTGCGAGAGAAGTTAAGATCAAGGGCATCCCTCGGCTTGATTGTGGGAAGTGCGCAGTAACGCACTCCCAGGCAGTGGTTTCCAGGCGCCCTAAGGAGAGACGAGCATATCGACCGTTTTGGCGAGTGCATTTGGATCTTTTCGTGTATACGCCCGCGGGGGGATGACTCTATCTACCTTCTCGTGCTCAAGGACGACTACAGCGGCAAGCTCTGGACGTTCCCACTCGTCGGGAAAGGGAACGACGTGCTCGTGGTCACAATCATCAAATTTGAGGCCTACGTCTGCAGGCACTACGGGCTGCGGATCTCCGTGCTCACTCACGATAATGAAGCGACTAATGGGGCATTTCGCTCACCACAGCCGCACCCGATATGAGCGCTGGTGTGCGGAAAAGGGGATACAAATCGAGACCTCCCCAGCACACACACATGAGCCCAACGGGAGAATTGAGCGCGCAGGCCAAGAGGTGATCACAAGAGCAATCAAGATGGGAGGAGGGGCAAATCTGCCAATCGAGAAGCTCTGGCCAGAGATTACGAGAGCCGCAGCGCGTATGATCAATATGTCCCCTTCGCACGCGCACGGCATGGTCTCTCCAGATGAGCAGCTTCTTCGTTGGTACCAAGGGTATTTCAGGTGGCTCCAGCCTGAGCTGCTCGCCCTGCTCACCACAGATATCCGACCCGATTGGAGCCTGATCTACGCTTACGGTTGCCGAGCATACGTGCTTAGGCCCGAGAGAGCGAGCGGCTCTTTAAGAGCGGGGTTCAAGAGTATGCCACGGGGCCATGTGGGTTATTTGGTAGGCTACAACGCCTCTAATATATACCGCACATGGGTGCCCGTGCTTGAGCGAGTGATCGTCTCGCGCAACGTCCGCTTCGACGAGAAGTGTTCTTCGAAGGCATACAACAAGAAAAAGAGGCGATCTCCACCTACGAGGCGAAGTTGCTCGTGGAAGAGGTGGAGGAAGACTTCGAGAGCGTGCCGAAAAAGGAAGCATTGCTCGCGAGGATGGGACCGCAAGAGGACGAGGACGAGCATGAGCAAAGCATGGGGGGTGCGGCACTAGCCCCGGAGGAGAGAGGTTCTGGGTCTCGGAACTCGGGGGTTGGGGAGAAGAGCACAGCAGACGTGCTGTCCAGCAGCTCTTCAGTACTGCACGGACTTCCGACACCAGACCCGGATATGGTGGCTGTCCAAGGGAGCACCGGAGACAGTCACGGCGAGCTCGAGGGGGTGCACCATGCACAGGAGCCGCCGAACATGGCTTCCACCGCGCAGGTACGGCAGGAACCACCAAGCCACGCGCTGGAAGTGGATCGGACCATCGTTGTGAACACGCTGGCACAGGCCGAGGTGAGCGAGCGCTTGGTGCCGACCAGCCCCGGGCAAGGACCTAGGTCCACCCGGCAAGGAAGAGCATCGACGGTAAGGCCGACAGGCTCGTCGAGCTCCTCAACCAGACAATTCTCTCAACCCTTTCGAGCAATAGAAGCTCAGGAAGCTGCAACGAGACGCGCGGAGCAGGCTCAAGAGAGAGGAGCACGCGCGATTAGACGCATGCCAGAGAGAGAAGCAACAGAGAAAGGGCGGGAAAGCGCTGGAGGCGGTGAAGAACACAGGCAAGCCATGTTTGCGGTGGCCGCCACAGCGATGTACCCGCCAGGGGGGGAACGAGATCATCTTGGACACGAGCGACGTGCTCTGGCAGGGCTTTGCAGATACGTATCTGCCTGATCAACAGACTGCGATCAAGCAAGGCGATAAAGGACACCGAGCTTTTCATGAGATGATCGCCTCCCTGGTTCTCCAGCCCAAGGAGCGCAGGAAGTATGTACCTGGCAAGCGCATTCACAGGGATGACCTGCAGGATGTGCCTAAAAGGTGGAAGGATCTTGCGACTCACCAGATGGGCGCGCCTTTTCAGGAGGCCGCGCGTGTTGAAGTGCGGAGCCTCCTAAAGAAGGGCACGTGGAGAGAGATTGAGCGCTCGAAGGCAACATCTAGAGTGCTCCCGCTCAAGTGGGTATTCACCTATAAGTTCGACGAAGACGGTTACTTCGTCAGTTGCAAAGCGCGTGCGGTTATTAGGGGCGATCAACAAACTGTCAACACCTTACAGAGCACCTACGCCGCTACGTTAGCCGCGCGGACTTTCAGGACCATGATGGCGATCATGGCGCGCTTTGATCTGGAGGCTACGCAGCTTGAGGTGAGCAACGCGTTCTTGAACGCGGAGCTAACAGAGGACCATGAGCCTGTCTTCTGCGACCTCCCAGAGGGATTCAAACAAGAGGGCATTGTCGCAATGCTCAAGAGGGCCCTGTACGGCATGCGCGACTCACCACTCCTGTGGTATAAAGAGCTTTCCTCAGCCTTACACCGACTCGGGCTCACGCCAGCGGGCGACGAGCCATGCCTCTTCTACAATAACAGCCGCACAGTGTTCCTCATTTTCTATGTGGACGATATTATAGTGCTTAGTAGGAAGGAGCACCAGCGAGTTGCTGATCAGGTGCTTAAGGGCTTAAAGGAAAAGTACGAGATGCGCGAGGGACCATTAGAATGGTTCATAGGGATCAAGGTGGTACGCGATCGAGCTGCGCGAAAGGTCACATTGGTTCACGATTCTTACGTTGAGAAGATCGCGCACCGATTCGACCTTGGCGACGATCCGCGCACCCCCAGTATTCCCCTCCCGCTCCATGAGCTCACGAAGTACGCAGGAGAAGCGACCGCGGCAGAAATTAAGACCTACCAGGAGAAGGTGGGTTCGATCTTGTACACGGCAATCATGCTCCGCCCCGACTTAGCGCACACAGCGTCAGTGCTCTCCCAGTTCCTTACCAACCCCTCTCCAGCGCACCACGGCGCTGCCGACCAAGCGATAAGGTATCTCTACGGGACGAGGTATCTAGCAATAACGTACGGAGGCAGCGAGGAGAGAGCGCACCTCCTCATTGCATCAGATGCGTCTTTTGCAGACGGTAAGGAGACCAGGCGCTCATCAGAGGGGTACATCGTGTTCCTCTTTGGTGGACCAATCGCCTGGAGAGCTGGGAGGCAGGCAACGGTTACTACTTCCACCACGGAGGCAGAGCTTCTGGCTCTCTCTAAGGTTGGGGGTGAGACCATGGCTCTAAAAAGGCTCTTCCGGGATATAGGTGTTATGTCAATTGCAGGGGAAGGCAATACGGAACAAAATTAGGTAGAAAAGCGCATGAAGCGTTCATTGATTTCTGTGCGGCCGTTGCGGAATTTTCCAGCAAAAGCCCTTGTGCACTGGCCAGGGGTCAGTGCGGGCTGTTGCCTGGTGGCTCAGGCCACCAACTCCCATTGCCAGGGGCACCCCCTCTGGCAACCGCAACAATAGGCCTCGAGCTCGGTCATCTCTGGGAGATCTTCTGCAACAATCAGGCAACGATACGCCTAGTGGTGGGAGAGAACGAGAGAATCACTACTCAGCTGCGCCATGTGGACATCAGGAACATGTGGCTGCGGCAGGAGCATGCCAGAGGCTCGTTTGTTGTGACCTACCTGGAGACGCACAAGATGCCTGCAGACGGGTTGACTAAGGCATTGTCACGGGCGAAGTTTGAGCACTTCCGATCACTGTTAAACCTGGGCGACGCACAGCAAGCATTGGTGAACTGCTCATACTGAGCATGGGGGGAAAACAACACACGCGCCAGCAGGCGCAAACCTTTTTGTACGGGAAATTTTTGGAGTTAGGGGAGCATCCCGAAGGAAGCCAGCGTGAGCCCCCGTCACGCTGACGGTGCCAGCAGCTGTACCAGGGCACCGACGAGCGCTTGGCGCTGCGCCGGGCCCAGAAGAAGAAGAAGAAGAAGAAGATATATTTAACGCCGGGGGGAGCGCAGAGCGCTCCAGGCCTCCCGAGGGGCATGCGGCGTGCAAGAGGCTATCTAGATCCTATGTACTATATGCCCGGAGTGTTGCCACATTGGTATCTAGAATATCTTGCAAATCGTGCCCATTGGCTNGCTATCTAGATCCTATGTACTATATGCCCGGAGTGTTGCCACATTGGTATCTAGAATATCTTGCAAATCGTGCCCATTGGCTACATGAAGACGTACCGCGACCGTTGGCTCCGCCGTTTGAGCTCGTGTTCGGTTGTAGGAATAGTCGTAGTTGCGGGCGTTTCCGCCTGCGTGGGTGTCTATTCTAGGCTCTGGTGAGAGTGCGTATTGGGTGGAGGAATCGAAGCGTGGGGTTATCTACCCCGTTAGTTTAGATTCCGAGATGTCTTGCCGAAGGCATGGAGGGTGGGAGATGGGGAGGGGAGAGGGATGGGTGTGGTTCTGGGTTTGTATTTTGTTCGCTTGTTCTCTGCGGGCAGATTAACTCGTAGAAGTGAGTGGCTTGTAAGAAGTCTGCGAAGTCTTTCGGGCTTGCGATTAGGCGGAGCCAGTACTCTTGCGGCGTCT
>PYSP01000335.1:0-40631 GCA_003049395.1 Pseudohalonectria lignicola
GGGTTGGGGTGTGGGGGGGTGGGGGGTGTAGAAAAACAACAAACAAATCATAACCAGGTACTCACGTCATAATTATGCGGGCAGCCTTCATCACCGGAGGTAGCCGTGCCGCACCTGATGCACTTCTGCCACTTCTCGGTCTCCATCAGCTGTTCCACCTCCCTCTCCTGCTGGCCCACGAGGCGGCAATGTCGCCGGTGCAGCTCCTCACCGTGGCCGCACCGAGCGCAGGTGAGCATGCCGCACTCCCTACACTTGGCGACCGCCTCCGCCGCTGCGTCGTCGCCACCGCCGACGGCGCGGGCGGCGGCAGCCGGGCCGGGCAGGCTGCGCATGTCCTCCTCCAACAAGACCCAGCCGCAGCCCTCGGCGCTGCGGGTCACCATCCTCCTCCACTCGGCGGCACCGCCGTCGCCGCGGAGCTTCTCCATCCGGCGGAACCGGCGGTAGAGCGCTGGGCCCATCATGCAGACCAGCTCTGGCCTGGAGGTTATGCTGACCGCCGCGGTGGGGTGGTAGCAACTGGCCAGCCAGGTGAGGGCGTCGTCGCAGGCGTGCGTGAAGAGCTCGAGGATGCAGTCGTCGCACCAGGTGTGCTCGCAGGCTAGCGTGACGTACGAGAGGTCCTCGCTTGTGTCGATGCTCTTGAAGCAGCCCTGGCATTCGCGCTTCGGCACGCGGGGTCCTTCGTTCGCCACCATCGCTTGCCGCCGTTGCTCCCATGAGCTCGGGTCCGCCCCATCTGCCGGGGACACGCGAGGCGTGGCTGCCGAGATCTGGCCGGGTGAGGTGGCCGTTGGGACGAGGTTGTCGACATGTCCTTCCGAGGCTGCTTGTCCCGGACCTCGGCTAGCCGAAGCTTCCGTCGACACAAAACTGGTCATATAGATGGTGGTCCTCTAGGTCGTGCGGTTGACATTTTGCGGGAGGGACTAACGATCGCCAACAGTTGAGGGGTTAGTCGACAGATTATCGCTCGTATCGATCGTGCGGTTGACGTTGTCTAGGGCGACCCAACGACCGCGACCGGGTGAGTAGATGTGACCTTGAAAGGTCTAGTGGTCGTCATCTGACGCTATGGGAAGGTATAGCGGTAGCGCGTGTTGGGAGTTAGGACTTGATGCTGGGGATGCTTGGGAATGTGTAATTACAGGAAGAACATATAGGCGGCATGAAGAAGTGAGGAGGGGTGAGAACGAAGTGAGTGAATTCTAAGAATAACCTAATTGAATGATCTAGATCAGAATTGACCGAAGTTGATACATGAATAATTAATTATGTGTGGTCCTTGTCCTGAAGACAGCTAGCTAACTATTTACCTCCGATTGTTGATTCCATCACCATTCTGGATACTCAAAATTAGAGAATCGCAGTAATTAATTAATGAATTAATTAAGCAACCCCCCCGATGGCTCTTGGAAGAACCATGACGAATTGGCACACCTTTAAATTTCACTGCCATTCTGTCATGCATAATAATTTCTACAGCAATTATAAGGTCGAATGTTACCGGAATATTGCATTCATAGTTTCTGCTTAACATACATTTTGAACTCATCATATTCGGGAATGAGTATAAACAGGCCGCGTTAGGCAAGGTCATCACTCTGTAATCAGACCAGAGGACATAATAACGCGAGCAGCTGCAGCCAAAGCTGCGGCCGATAACGGGCTGGCGCCAAAACTATGTCCTTCTATTAGAGCGATCAAGTGGCATCGGGGAAAAGATGTTGGGCGGCGGCGTTCAAAAGTCGAGACATGACCTAGAAAGCCGTGGAGAGTTACGCACATTGTCTATGGGATGATGTGGCGAAAGTATTTCTTACAGGGACACTCGCTGAGCACTTGTGGCAGGTATAAATTTTCAAGTCTAGTAGTCGTCGATGTAGAGCTGCGAGGGGAGTAACGGCCGATACTAGCTCATAAGCACATAACATCCCAACCTGTGTTTGGCTGTCGCCCTACCGTAATTATTACTTATCTATTCCTAATAACAGGGTGTGTTGTGATAGAACTCATGCAACTAGGTGCAGGTGGACGGCGGCGGCCTGGCTCATTGAGTGTAATTAGTTGCCCTAGTCTTAACGGTCTCACTTCGGTCTTCTTGACAGGATTCTCAATATTACAATGCGACTGGCGATTGTTAGACATGCCGACCTGTCATAAAACCCAACAATTGGGACTGGTCTGGTGCGCGCAAACACGATAGGTTGAACTTACATGACCAAACGCCAAGTAGGTCACTCAGCAGATCGTTGCTCCTTTGTCGTAGGTGATAACGCAACCCACTAGCGAAGGGGAAACCCGCGCTGACAGGGCCCGAAACCTTTAATTATGCGGTAAGTGTCTACCTAGCTAGCTAGGTAGGTATATTATTCTTGGGAGCACTTTTTGCTAGGATCTAACAGTTAATACCAGTGGCGGCAGTTTCGCGAAAACGATCGGTACTATGCTACTAATTATTTACACTACCGGCGGTGGCTTGAACATACGTATAAGAGAGAACCCCTTGAGAAGGGGTGTACTGACGGACCAGAGGTGACCATCTCCCTATTAGTAATTACCAATGGACTCTGCTATGTGGGTCGATACCGTTTATGCAGCCAGGGGTAATTATTGGCTGGAGAATAAAGAATTGGAAACAACTCGGGCGATGGAAGAATGGAGATTGTATGAAAGGAAAAGCAAATAAAGGGAACATATTTGGAGAACAACATCTGCCCACCTCTCGCATAAGCAGGTCATGGATAAGCCTGCTACAACTGTACCACCCCGGGAAGGAGCGGGAGAGCAACGCGAGTGTCACCCTGAGTCGATCCTTGCCTGACGGGCGGAAGAGGACATCCCAGTTCAGGGAGATGGCGAATTTGTTTGTGCACCAGTTGATATATCCTGGACTGGGAGGCACTAGGCGTGTAGGCTTTGCTAACAATAATCGGTGCTTCAGAAAACCGGGGACGGCGGGCGGGCATCTGAAAGAAAATAAATCCAGGGTTGGCCGAAGTTGCCCAAAAGATGAGGCCGAAACTTTATTATGTGAAACTGGAATCCTCACGTTGGTGGTCCACAACTCCAGATGGCTTCACGGTACCGCCCAACCACTCTGCTCACCAACAGGGCAGTGCGTGGATTAGCTGGGACGAACTTACATACTCCTAACTGGGCCAAGGGCTCTGGAAGTGGCAATGGGCGCTTGCCATTGATTGGCCAGGAGGCTGTGAGCATAGGGGGGATCCAAAATCCAGCCAAGAGCAGCTGCCACCAAGCCGATTCCTGCCAATGTTCTGGACTCAAGTCAGCGTGGACGCAGGGTTGGGGACAAGAGGCCGTGGTCTGCCCCTTGCTCGACACTCTGGTTGTCGGGGGGTTTTAACGACTAGGTCATAGTTTGCCTTCAGCAGTTTAGATACATAAACTTGGCAATCACCGAGCTCACGGTCAGCTCGATCGTGTGGGCACTTACTTCTTAGGCTTGTCGGTAACATTTCCATTCAACCCCCCCAGCAAGCAGGCTTAGCTTCTTGATCCTTTTCTCTCCGCCTCTTGAAATTTTCTATCTCAGTAGGCTAGCACTTCCCCTCGTTTCATCAAGAATCATCAAAGATGCGTTAAGTACTCCATCGTTCTTGCTGTCACCACCATGGTGCTCGGCGTCTCTGCAGCTCCAGCCGCCATCTCCGGTACCAACACCGTGATCGAAAATCCCCGTCGTATCTGCGCTGGGGACAACAACACCGACTCAGAGTGCGGTCGGCACGTTATTTCCGGCTCTCGTGACTGCCAGCCTTCCTTTCTCGACCGCCCTCCCGACTGACTTGCCCTCCGGCTTTCCCTCTGAGATGCCCTTCCCGACAGGTAGCGGTGCCGCTGCCGAACCGACCGACACGGAGGCCGAGGACCTTGAGGCCGAGGTAGCCACAACCACCAAAAAGTCCAACGCCACCACATCCGCTAGAGCAAGCACCACTCCAGCTCCCACTGGCGGCTCCGGGGCCGGTGGCCTCCCCGCCTCCGTCGGGCACTTCAGTACTGAGCGCGGTCCAGACGATCGCGGCAGGCGGGTCCTTCGACGGTGGCATGGTCATGTTCGACCGAGGGGTCGGCTGCACGGGCCAGGCCGAGGGAGGCGACTCGGACGTCGTCTTCATCCTGGCCGGGATCAACTCTAATTACGGGGACACCGCCACCTTCACTAACATCGTCGCTAGGGACGTCAAGGACATCTGCGTCACCTTCACTGGCATCGGCTCCAGCGATGAGCCCACCGAGGACGGCTCGGGCCCTTCGGAGAACTGCATCTACTCTGAGGGTGACATCACAGCCTCTTAATTAGTTCAGCCGCCGGCGATGGGATGAGAGGGGGCAGGTGTATATAAAACGCGTTGCGGGACTTTGGGTAGATGAGAAGCCGTCTGAGACTATGAGCTGCCTACCGCGTTTTCTCTTCCACTTATCTGTACATATTTTTTTCGGTTCTTCTGTCTTCATTGTTGCATGTTGCATGTTGCATGTTGCATGTTGCACTTGTATGCACCATTATATCCTCTTCTTCAATCGTCCCCTAGTGATGTTTCTGCCAACAGCCCAGCTCCGTTTTTTCTTGTCCTCTGTGAACTTGAGTTGCTTACGTCTGTAGGTCTCATAACACATCAGCGTGGGATCCAGCCCTCCTGGCCTTTATTTCCGAGCTGAAGACCGAGTGCAGCATCCATTAGACGAATCATTACGCCCTCGGCTTCGGCAAGATTTACCGACCTAGTCCGAACACTCTCCTGTCAAACTTCGATCCCTTGTGTTAACGGACGTCTCGCCCTCTGCATCTCAAGTCCCGAATCCAAGCTGGGAGCGGTCTGAATCGGCAGGCATTGCCAACCACGAACAGATTTCTAGGAGGTTTGACAAAAAAGGACTTTGATATTGATCGAGGAAGAAGCTTACGGCGCGTAATCCATTTCAGAGACCAAAAATCCCATGCGGCTTCCTCGCTAGAGCACAGTGATCAGCGGTCATAGGTATATAAGACGATCCTGGCTGTGCCTCTGCCCAAGATGCCTAGGCCAGACAGCTTGACAGCGCCCCTGCGAGATGTACATGGTGCAGAATGGCAGAATGTCCAACATGTTTGGAAACATCCAGGGGCAATAACCCTTCATCTTTCAACCCTCGACCTTATAGACCACTACCAGCAGTACGGACATCCCTGGTCTGGAGCGCCGCAGCAGTCCGTGGTGATGGACGGGCAGCAGCACCCTCCGTCCCAGCCTGTGCAGGGACACTGGATGCAGCGCTTATCAACCACGCGGGAGAGATCGAGGTAGAAGGTGCCGTCTCGGTGCATCACGACGTCCCCTCGGCGGGATACACCAGGCTCATCGCCCGTTGTTTAGGGTTGTCCCTGTTAGCCTCACGGCGGCCCTGGGACTAATTACTTAGAAGTTTTTGGGGGACAATGCTGAAAACTTACAGACGATGCTCTGTGTCTGTATAGTCAGACCCGCCGCCTGCGATAGAAGCACTTTTCTCCAACGAAATAAAAGTAGTCGGTCATTATTAGTAGTCGGCATTGATTTGGAGAACAGCTCGGACTTTTTGCGAGAGGAGGCGGCAGCCCAGAGACACTTGGTGAACTCCAAGCTCTAAGGGAGGAACGATTTTCATGCCGATCAACGGCTGGCGCATTACACATAGGTAATCTCTTCGACCAATCCAAGCCTTCTGGTGCATAAGACTCTCTTCTTAAAATCAGGCTGTATCCTCTCGCTGGAGTGAGACTTGAGCAAGTCGTCTAACAAGCCATCACGACCTTAACACGCACGGTTGCCTTGTCCATCTCACAGAATGGCATGATACTGACACAATTCTGGGTGCGGGGAAATGGGAAAAAGCGAAGCACTCGGGAGTCCTCCTCACACCATCGGGAGTCCTCCCTGCAGACGACTTTCTGTCCAGGTTTCCGAGTCGGCGAATGATTCACGGAGACGACTGGTCGATGTCTGCTCGAGCTGATCTACTGGTCATGGTGAGGGAGCGGTAAACCGCAAGAGGGTGCGTTCTCTGTCTCGTGCCGGTCGACGCTTCGAAGAAGATCCAAGTTGTGAGGAATCCACCCCGCCATCCCCCTGCCATGGAGGTCGGTCTGTAAGTCACAAAAAGCAGGGGATATTATTCGATGGAAGGGCAACTGTGCAACGCGCGTCTGTGGACGGTCCGCGACTACAATGACCTCACCACCTCATCCTTCCTCCTATCCAAGCTCCATCGATCCCCGATCACCCAATGGTGATGCCCAACCCTCCCATACCACCACCACCACCACCCGCAAAGAACTCATTCTCGCTCCCAGCCCCGCTCCCCTTCCTCCCGAGCACCCACCGGAGCCTGACCTCGGCCTTCCACTGGTCCAGGCCGACGATCCTCTGCCCGACCAGGATCTGGCCGGCGCCCAGCTCCCTCTCTAGAGGCGGGACGGCCAGCCAGTCGTGGCCGGGCCCGCACGCGCACCCGTGGCCCGGGGTGAACCCGCCCCCGCCTCCGCCGCTGACGCCACCCGCCGCAGCCGCGCCGAACCTCGAGACGCAACCCCCGCAGAACCGGAGGTCGACGCAAAGCTTGCATACGAGCATCTCCTCGGCCGGGGCGAGCCTTCGGAGGCAGTAGTCGCAGGCGAGGAGGGAGTGGCCCGCGCCTGCGCCCCAGCCCCAGCCGCCGCCGCCGACGGAGTCCGGGTCGCTCGACAGGTTCGAGAACACCCCGGACAGCTCCACGTCCCTGCCCCTCCGCCGCGGGGACGGGCTGGGCGACGACGAGTTGGGGGACCCGCCGCTGCTGCCCCTCCTGTGCGTGTGCGGGATGGTGGTTCCGGTGGTGGTCGTCGTGAGCCTGCCCACCGCGGGCGTGTGTGTGGGCGTGGGCGTGGCGCCGCCGCCCCTGCCCTTCTTCTTCTTGCCGTGTCTGCCGCCACCCCCGCCGCCACCCCCGCCGGTGCTGCTGACGGGCTCCCTCGTGCTCTGGAAGAGGGCTGTCGCATTGGTGTAGTCGCCGATGGCGACCAGCGTCCGCTGCAGGTTCCGGATGCTGATCTCGTCGTTGCCGGGCTCGTCGTCCTCGAGCAGCGCCAGGCTCTCCGCCACCCTGGCAGCGGCCAGCTCCCTCGCCACGGCCAAGCCCTGGGGGTCCCCGCGCAGACGGTACAACAGGATGAGGAAGAGCGACGCCTCGTTCGAGTCCAGGCCGGCCAGCCTGAGGGTCTGCGCGTCCTCGGCGGCCCGGTGCCTGTCCTGCTGCGCCTGCAGCTCCTCGAGCTGCCGGACCCACGGCTCGATGGCCTCCGCAGCGGCCGCTGTGAGCCCGCCGCTGTCCTCGCCCTCACCCTCACCCTCACCCTCACCCGTACGGAGCAGCGGGGCGCCACCGCCGCCTGCCACCGCCACCGCCGCCGAGGCGGCCATCACCGCTTTGGCCGCGTACGCCCTGGCCAGGTGCTTGAAGCTGGCCACGTACTCGGTCCGGACGGCAAGGCTGCCGCGGGTCGTGTAGTCCTCGAAGCAGATCCTGCGGTACACCCGGAACGCGTCGTCGTAGCGGCAGGCGCAGAGGTGGGCCCGCCCGAGCGAGTTGGTCAGGTAGAGCGCCCGCCAAGGGTCCTGGAGCTCCCGCCTGGCCACCTCGGCGGCGGTGGCGTACGTGTCCGCGAGCAGCTCCGTCTCGCCCGTCCGCGCCGCCGCCTCGGGGAACCAGATCCTCACCACGGGGTCCGGGATCTGCGTCAGGATGAAGTCGATGAAGCGGGAGTGCGGGTGCTCCCCATTCTTCTCCTGCCTCCTCTGCAGCCCCCCGTCCGCCTCGTGACGAATCCCATCGGCGGCCCCAGCACCGACACCGGCACCGGCGGGGTTGCTGGCGTCTAGCTCGCGGAACCACGTCATCAGCTCCGCGACCCTCCCGTTCTGCGCCAGGATGCGCACGTACGCGGCCTCGGGCTCGTAGGCCGGGTTGTCGAAGGCGTGGTCGATGGCCCTCCGGCCGTACGCCAGCGCCTGCTCCACGTGGCCCAGTCGGTTGTGGCACTCGGCGATCTGGGCCAGGTTCTTGTACAGCCGCCACCTCGAGACCGTCACCTCCCGCTGCGTCTTGTACAGCCCCTTGGCAGCGTTCTCCATCTCCTTGGCCTCGCACATCAGGTGCAGCCTCAGGGCCTTGTCCCAGTCCCCGTTCATCGCGTGACAAAGGCCCATCCGGCCGCAGTTCTCCACGACGTCACCGTCGGTCGCGAGCGCCTTCTCAAAGTACGAAAGCGCCTGGGTCTGCAGGCCCAGGTTTAGCAGCGTGCTGCCGATGCGGCGGTACCAGTAGCCCGTCTTCGCCTCGTCCTTCTCCTCCACTCCTTCCTCCTTCTTCTTCTCCTCTTCCGTCATCTCGGCGGTCTCCTTCCCATCCGCTGCAGATTTGCCACGGCTCTTGATGACGTGCTTCAAGCCCCACGCCCACTCCGCCGCCTTCTGCACCCTGGTCTCGACGGCGACCTCGAGCCAGTGGTGCTCCGAGTCGGACCACCTGCTCCCCTCGTCCTCAAGCAGGGCGACGCACTGCACCACGCCGAAGCAGAAGAGGGTGGGCATGTACATGACGAAGTCCTCCTTGAGCCACGCGTCCGCATAGATGGCCCCGAGCGGCCGCAGCAGGCGCGCCGTGCTCCTGGACGCCGCGAGGGCCCACGACTGGCCCTCGAGGGAGAGGCCGCTGGTGATGTCCTCGTCCGCCAGCCATTGCTGCACGCTCTCGAGGTTGTCGTCCGTCCAGATGTCGAGGCTCTCCTCGAACAGGTTCGTCCACGTGAGCACGACCAGCTCCTCGTTCAGCATCGAGTAGAGCTGCCGGCCCAGCTCCGCCTTCTCCTCGGACGGCAGGTCCTCAGGCTCGACCCCCTGGAGGTGCTCCTGCCAGTACCAGGCGGCGTACCTCTGCAGCGACAGCGTCTCCTCGCCCCGCGGCAGGAACTCCGGGTCTGTGAAGATGTGCAGGCACGTCTTGAGGATGTGCAGCCTCGCGTCCTGCTGCCTGAACCCGATTGGCGGCTTGTCGTCCCCCGCGCTCAGCGGGGAGGATCCCTCGCCCAGGAAGAAGTCCCTGACTGACTGGTGGGAGAAGGTGACGTATGTGGTGCGCTTGTTGGACGCGAAGTCAGTGTTGACCCCGGCTCCTCCGGACTCGCTCTCGAGGTTGGCAGTCGACATGCCGTCCGCCCTCTGGAGGGTGAAGAAGCATGAGAATTGGCCCCGCAGCATCTCCTCCAGCCTCCAGGGCGCATCCCCGGCCTTGAGCGTCAGCACCGCCTCGATCTGCTCCAGCGTCAGGCCCATCTGCGCGACAGCGATCCACTGCAGCATCTCATTCAGGTCGTCCGCCTCCTCCTGGTCGAGGACGGCCGAGAAGTCCAGCACCGCCTTGCGCAGCATCCCGTTGATCTCTGTTGGGTAGCTCTGCAGGCTCGGGATGATCCGGCGCGCGTTCCTTATCCCCCTCAGTTGGCCCAGCATGAAGTTGGCCAGCACAAAGAGGCCGTCGACCTGCTTCGTCATCACGGCTATCACCTCGTCCCGGAACTCCTGCGACTCCCGGCTGAGGATCTTGGCCCGGTTGACACCTTCCACGATGTACGAGGTGATGTCGGCGCTGTTCCGCTCGGGGGTGATGTGCAGCGACCGGACCTGCTCCCCGCCCGTCGAGTCGCCCCTCAGGGGCTCGAGCACCACGTCAGTGATGGATGTGCGCCCGACCATGGCGATCTGGACCCTGGTGCCCTCGGCCGGCTGCCTGTTCAGGTCGTCCAGGAGGGCGAGGAACTCGGACATCTCCCGCGGGTCTGCCTCGTCCAGCCCGTCCATGACGATGTAGATATGCCTCCGCCACTTGTCCGGCGCGCAGGGCTCGACGAACAGCTTCCGGAAGGCGCTCGACACCGTCTTTAGCTCCTCGCTGCTCGACACCTCCCGGATGAGCTGCTTGCCGAAGAAGACGTCCTGCTCGCTGACCTGGAAGGCCATGTCCCTGAGCGCCTGCACCACCGACCGCGTCTCCGGGTTGTTCTGCCGGAAGAAGAAGTAGCCCATCATGTCACTCGTGTCCGGCTGCACCAGCAGCTCCTTGCCCCACGTCACCACCCGGGAGGCGAGGTACGACTTCCCCGTGCCCGGGTTCCCGCTGATCCACAGAAACCGGAAGTCCCCACGTACCCACGCCTGCAGCAGAGGGTCGTTCAGAATCCAGTCGCCCGTGCCCGGCGTCCTCGTCCTGGTCAGAGCGCCGTACGTGTCCTCCGCATACAACGAAGGGCGCAGGATCCCCTTCAGCTTGCTCCGGTTCGAGGATAGGACCTGCTCCTTGGTCTGCGGCTGGCGCGCCTCGGTCCGGATGGTCTGCTGGTTGACGTCCAGGCGGGTCATCATCTCGAGCAGGCGCTGCTGGTTGGAGAGCGATCTCTTCACCACGGCGTTGGTCTCCGCTATGACGAGCCTCTCCTCGCCCTCGGTCAGGGCCTCGAGATTCTTCATCGCCTCGGCCACGGGACTCTCTTTGCCCATCAGGCGCTTGAAGTAGCTCTTGACCCTCCCCTTCTTCACCTCGTTGGTGGCGACGACTAGTATCTCGAACACCGTGGCCAGGATCTGCACCACCTTCTCGTGCAGCTCCGCCGATATCCGCTCCGAGACATAGAACTTGAGCCGGACGGTGAAGTCTTTCAACTGGCCAAACAGCTCCGTGATGGAGTCGTAGCACTCCGACACCCCCTTGCCCGCGTTGATCAGGTATATCACCGCAGCGAAGATGTTCTGCGCTGGTGGAAACGCTTCCGAGGCGGTGCCCGCGATCGCCTCGCCGATCACCTCGAGCGGTTTGCAGGCCGCGGTCATGGCCTCGAACAAGGGCTTCCGCTTGTCACGGAAGTCAGTGAATCTGTTGTGCTCGCTATCAACCTGCTTGATGAGGTCTTCCACCGTGCGCAAGGACGGCTGAGCGAAATCCTTAAGCTCTAGGCCCGTCGACTCGGAGTACTTCTTGCGCGCGTCGGACAGAATGAGCGTGAACTGCTGCTGCAGGTCGGCCTCTATCCGCCTGAATGACGCCGTCGTCGCCCTTGGTGCCAGACCGACTTTTGGCGGGTTAGACCTTGACGACTGGAAAGATCTTCCAGGGTCTCTGACGACGTTTGTGTACTTTGGCGGCAGAGGTCTTTCGGATGGCATTTGTTCAATCTGAGCCTGTTGCTGACGCCCTGGTTGAAAGAGGTTGGTGTCATCCCGGACATGGACTATGAAGCTCCAGGCGGGGCTCGGCCCGAGGCAATTCCACAGCCAGACGGGTATCGAGATGATGCCAAAAACCGATCCACCAGTACTGAAGAGAGTGTGGCATTTGAGCGACTTGCGCAGCTTCTCCGGGAGCTCCAAGTCCATGTCCGGCCTCCTCTTGGTGCTCTGCACCGTGCTCGCCACCCACTTGACGTACTCCTCCAGCACCGGAGCCTCGGCCGCGTTGGCGAACCGCACACCCACCAGGACGTGCACCTCGGTGGCGTTCTCTGGCTTGTCGACGACCCGCAAGGGCGACACCCGCGAGCCCAGCATCGAAGGCTTCGCCGCCCCCATCGGCTGCAGGAGGATGCTGGAGCCCGGCGCGTTGCTCCCCGTCAAGCTGCTCCACTGCGGCGGAGCGGCGAGGCCGAACTTCTTGCACACCTCCTCGCTAGAGAGGCGCCATGACAGCTGCATCGCCGTCTTGACCTCGCCGATCGAGCTCCTCAGGAGGGAGACGAGCGCGATCGTGAAGCTGTGGTCCGCCCCGGCGCTGGCGAGGACCTCGCACCTGCGGCTCCAGGCGCCGCCGTGGCGCTGCACGATCGCCGAGGAGAAGCCGCAGTCGAAGATGAAGAGCACGTCACAACCAGCCAGCTGGACGCAGCTGGCCACCTCCTCCCACTCGACGGAGGCGTATGAGGGCGCGACCCTGTCGAGCCAGATCCCGCGCTTGTCCTTCCTGCGGTAGCCGGAGAGGCCGCCGTAGTAGAGAATGAAGAGGCTGCTCCGGCCTGTCGTCCTACCCGACGGTTTGGCGGGCCGATTGATCCCGCTGACGATCTGCAGCACCTCCTTGGTGAAGACTGCGGAGGCGAACTGTGTGCTGGGCAGGCGCACATCCCGTACGTCATACCTGTAATCATTCCTCAGCAGATCAATCAGCTGCTGCTGCGGGGACCGAGGATCAGCACCGGCACTGGTGGCGGCACCAGCAGCGTCAGTGTCATTAGCGTGGTCGCCGCCGCCGACACTGCTGCTTCCTTTCTCGTCGACATCGACCCAGCTCACAAAACAGGCGGCGACATTGTCGTAGGCCTGGGGTGGTTCTGCAAGTGCCCGCGGGACGTCCCTTTTCAGCCGGTCGATGAGGTCCTGGAAGCGGGGGAGGTGGGCTGGTGGCACCTGAGTGATGAGCCCCGCGTTTTGGGCTTCTTCCCTGCCATAGGTGCCGTCAGGGAGCAAGAGTCCGACCTCGTCGCTGTGCGGATTTGGATTTGCAGCAGAAGAGTCGCCTGAAGCAGTCATCTCTGTGCATGAAGCGGAAAGAATACAGTAAGGATTCGTCCAAATTCTATGCTCTTTTAGCTTTGTTTTCCCTTTAACCTCTTTTTTTTTCAACAGGGGACGACGCTGCATACACATTCTCATCCTCCGCGAAAATATCCCCAAGGGTCCTAGGATCCCCTGCCACGTATAGCCGCATACCCGCCAGCAACTACGGGGTACGTGCACCCGCAGATCGCGACGGTCGCTGTAAGACGACCCCTGACTCAGGTTTGTAAGTCCTGCAGATGCACGGATTATGCTGCTCTTGTGGATGCTTCACCGCTGTCCGGATGACTGTGGCGGCGACGAGGTCGACATTTCATTGGATGTTTCGTGCATACAGAGCTTTTCTTAGAGCTCAGTCTCTGACACCAACAGCACCCTGCCACGCGTTCTAGAACCCATACTTCTGACAGCGCCCGCCAACGAGTTTTCGGTGTTTATGGGTCCACACATTCTCAAGGGAGAATTACAAAGAGAGGCTCCTCGCAAACGAGTTCTGGAGACGGGGAGCCCCACGCACGGAGTGGAGAGCAGCAGCGCCTGGGGAGAGAATCTAAAAATATACAGAAGGCTTCACAACAGAGATGGGTTCAAATCACTACAGACTCGGGAATCAGGACGATGCGGGGCATGCGCCTTGGTGTCGGCTATGTTCAGTAGCATTGTCCTCAACCAGACCGACCATTGAACTTCCCAACACACTCCTCCGTAAACAAAGACGTCTTAGTCACAGCATGCTATCTCTAGCCGAAGGCTAACTGTAACTCATCTGTTTCACTTGTCTTCCATCTTGCCCATGCCCCCGACGACTCTAACATTCATCCTCCTATAATTATGTCGCTCTGTACAATAATCCATCCCACTGGCCTTCAGGATTTAAAGCCTTGCTGATATCCAGATATTATGTTTCTGATTTCGCCAAAACCGTTTATTGCCCTCTTCCATTGTTGCCCTGTCCATTCTGGCCTCCTCCATCCTAGCCTTCTTCCCTTCTTGTCCTCCTTCTCACGAAGGCATCCTGATGATCTCGTAGTCGTCCTTTATTGCAGGGGCGGGAATAGTGTCGCGAGATCCACCTCAACGTTCAAATCCAGGGACCGAGAGTCGAGACGTCCGCCTTGGATACTGTCGTCCAGATCATCCGTGTTCAAGGCCGGGCCGACCACTTGAAGATGATAATGAAGAGAGGCCGTGTGAACAATCCGGACTACCAGCGCGGTTCTTGATGAGCGGACCCAGCAAAGAATGTCCCCTTCTTGAGCAAGGCATGAAGGAATCCCAGTCATAGGCGACATCCTAACGTCCCTGTTGTACTTAGCCAGATATAGTCGAGGCTGCCCACATGACTATCTAGTTGCCTCTGGGGTTGTTAGTGTCGAAGACGTACTACCTTGGTTGTTGCTAGATGCTGTGATCTTGATCCCAAGGCGTGATTTGAGCATCGGCTGATGGTACCGCTCAGCCCTCCAGACAACAACATTTGGTTTGGCTGAGCATTTGGACCTGACTAGTTGCTGCTCAAGGTCCAGCAGAGTCTGGTATAGAACATCGGTTTCTCGATAGGCTTGTCCGGCCACATCTGATGGATACTCGCTCCGGATCATGGTGTTCCACCTCGGCACCTCGCTGGGGTTAGAGATGAAGCGGACCATTGAGGGGTTGGGCTTCACGATCCGACCAAGAATCGAAGCCTCGAACAAAAACCCTCCACTATTTCTCGGGTCCGAATCGACCGGAACAGGTTCCTCATAGGCCTGGTGCTCCTCTAAGAGTTGAATGGCGAGGTCGCCTTGGCCAGACACAAGTAGAGTCTTGACCAATGACCCCAAGGAAATGCCATTGATATGGCCCCTCGCATTCACAAAGGTCATGGTATCTCTCCAGATCTCGAAAAGAGATTTGCTGTAGTCGACCGGGAAGTCCCCAGCGTCGGTCGCGAGCCCTACAAGCCCGTAGATCTTGTCTCTTGAGCTCGAGCACTTGGCCTCCTTGTGATCTTCGAGCAGCTTCTTAAGGGTTACTGAGCCGGTGTACCGCTCCTTTCGTAGTTGGTCAAGCTTGAGGGGGCCGGTTAGGTCGTCGCCATTGTAAGATGTCATAATTTCGATGAAGCTCTCCCACTAATGGCACTCATTACCGAAGCACACTAGGAGCTTTCTTGCCCGAACGATCTCCTGGAGTACCCATACTCGATTCCAGTATTCATCGGCCTTCAGATGGTTGACCATCTTTTACTAGGCGCTGAGCTTGCTGCTCTGAGACTCGGTGTGCCAGACAAGGCCGACGTATTCTGGCGTTGCTTTGCCGATCTCGGCGTATCGGCTCCTAGCCAGACTAAGACGGTGCTGGCTCTGAAGTAGATCTGGCCCATAATTCGGATATGCATGTTGCGCTCTACGACGCCGGTTTGGTTGATATAAATGTCATCAATCTAGAACAGCTGAGAGGTGGATTTGCTAGAAGTGACTTGACGACGGATATACCGGAGAGCATCCAAGAGATTTCTTCCCACTGGAAACTCGAGACCGTTCACAATGGTAGCTTCCTCCGCCTTCACATGACCCCACATGTAAGATAAGGCCTCGAACTCCGGTCTCCCCTCAAATGCGACCTCGCGGAGCCTGCATACCACTTGGTCACCCTCATTCGTGGCAGGTTGAATCTCCATCAGCCTAATGCTGTTGGCGTCAAGCTCCCCATATAGCGGCTGGTTCTTTGCGTGGGCTTCTGCTCTTGGCCGTTTTGCGGGATGGGGGCTCGGGCTGGGAGCCCCCCCTTGATAATTCCTACTCATTAGTTCCATTACTGAAAGGGAACGGTGTTGATTAGAATCAAATCGGGTTGGAGCGGGGGGACAGTTCGATTAAGAACGAAATGGGGGATTAGAATCGAGGCGAGCAAAATCGAGATCGAGAATGTTTAGATGCTCACCTGCTGACGATCTTCCGTTTGTTTTACCACATCTCAGGATGGCCCACGACGGAGGTGAAGGGTTTGATGAGTGCCCTCCTAACGAGTAGCATATTCTTGCTCGAAACTAATTGTCTATGAAAATTGTTAAGAGGTGGGGTGGGAAAGCAGAAGCATGAGACAGAATTGAATGAAAAGTTAGACGAGCCCGCATTCGTTGGTGGGTCGGTAAGGTACGGCTATGCTACTTGAATCTTTCATATCAACCTGCCGTAGTCCGAAAATGGCAGATAAGTTCATGTGTGCACTGCTCCTCGGACCAGATATCGCTGTGTTCGGGCTCTTCGCCGTGGGTGAGCGAACCTAGGCATTTCGTCGAGACCAGCGTAACTGCATGACACCCACCATGCTCCTAGATAAGGCGGCCGTCTACCCGGACTCGTCCATCCCGCTGTGCGAGGTCTACACCGCCGAGGTCGGATATAAGGCCGGCGCCGATAACGTGATCACGTCGTGATAGACTGCCGACTTCCTTAAGGTCATGGCCCGCGGTGACCCCTATACATAAACCGCCCACAGGGAGGCGGACACGACGAGCCAGGGCCGGGCCATCATACAAAACGGCCCTGACCCCAAGGCCAAGACCACAGCGCCAGCCATGGCCAGGCGCCGCGACCCCCCCGCCGACCTCATCATCCACCGCATCGCGTACATCATCGCCTTTGACTTCCGAAACTACCACATCTTTTTCGATCCAAATTGCAACGCCAGGAACTCACTGGTCAAGGTGCCAGCGGACGCGTTCACGGAAGGGACAGCCTACTACAAAGCGCTCATCAGGGCACTCGGTCCGCCGTACCGAGCTAAGGCCCTCTTCAACCTATGGAGACCAAGAAGACATGTTGTCAGGTGGTGATACAGTTGCCCGTTGCTTTCAAAAGCTTACATGGTATGGTCGAGTAATTACTTATAAGACGGGCTAGTTACAGACAGCTCATGTAGGTAGGAAGGTAGCAGTTGCAACCGAGCGGGTAAATTGTATGCACCAGCTGGAGAACAGTTTCTTGGCGGTTCTTCTATATTGCTTACTTTTGTAGTCAATTAATAACTGTGCCTCTAACGAGGAAACAATCGCGCTCAAACCCGCGCAAACGACCTCTCTGGGAAGTATATTGTTCGCTACTGTTGCCGTCGACCCTCCCGGCCCCGTAGATCTTGTTTCGCATAGCTTCCTTCCCAGTCGATCCGTAGTCAACATGATCACGGTGCTCAACCTCGTTGCCTTCGTGGCATTTTCCCCCCTTGGGGCTCTCGCAAGCCCGCTAGCTCCTCTCCACGATGAGACTCCTTCAATTCCGCCGGTCGTACCTGCAACCTGGATCTCTCAGAACCTTGCCCACCCCAGCCTGGTGGTGGTGGATGTGCGTGATGCCGAGTCTTACAACGCAGGCCACATCCCCTCCTCGCTCAGCCTGCCTTACACCCAGACGCCTCTCTGGTATTCAATGGAGGCAAACAACACCCTAGTGATGCCGAGCCCTGAGGTGATAGTAAGCTCCCTGGGCGCCAACGGCCTGCTCATGGACCGCGCGGTCGTATTCGTCACCAACGTGACGACGCTACCCACCCAGATGGCCATGGGCACCCGCGCGGCCGCCACCCTCCGCTATGTCGGCATCCCCATCAAGAGCGTGGCAATCCTTGACGGCGGCTTCCCGGCGTGGGTCGCCTCGGGGCTTCCGGTCTCGACCGCACCCGGTGTGCCGCGCCCGGGGTCCTTCACCGGAAAGACGGACGCCTCCTTCGTCGTGGACCGCGCCTACGTGCACACGCGGCTGGGGAAAGCGGCCCAGGGAACCATCATCTTGGATGCCCGACCGAAGCAGGCCTTCGACGACGCCCATATCGAGTCGGCCGTCTCACTGCCCGGGGCCGAGATCTGGAAAGAGGGTGGAAGGTTCAAATCGGCGGAGGAGCTGCTGGCCGCGTTCAAGGCTGTGGTTGGCAATGCGCCCGTGGGAGTCAACCAAGGCGAGGTCATTGTGTACTGTTGGATTGGCATGTTGGCGACCACGTGGTTTTATGTCCTGTCGAGCATCCTGGGTTTCAAGAATGTGAAGCTCTATGATGGATCGTTCGAGGACTGGACGAAAGAATATCAAGGGGTGCCATCCATACTCGCATAAATGGCGAGAAAGTTGGCTACCTCACCTATGTAGCTGCGGCAGATCTCAATTATTTTTGTAACGAGTACCTACCTGCCAGTTTACGGGACCAAGTTACTGGGGAAATGGCTCGAAATTTGATGGCTGTTGTTTCTACCACCCCCTGGCACGTCACGTGTGGACAAGGAAACCGGGCATTGTCGCCTTGATTTAGGGTCGCATCAAATCCCTGTGCACTTCGCTACCATTGGCTAACCCCCTTAACACACAGGATAAGACGACATCACCGTTCCAAGTTTCTGGTGTTTGAAGGATAAATTTAAGCCACCTGAAGTCAACGTAAATTACGACTGCACTGCCTTTAATCTTCCAGAAAACGCGTCTGTATCTTCCTGCGTCCGTAAACCTCGCATAATCCGTCCCATCTTCAAAGTCCTTCTGCAATTCGAGATGCCACAGGATGACAATAAAGCTTGTCCTCATCGTCCTTTTGCATGGGCTTGCGGTTAACGCTCTTAACGGTAGTTGTTCCAGCAACCAGTGTCTGCAAGGTGCGTTAAAACCACCTCCTGCATGCGAGCTTTCCCCCACAGGTCTATCCCCGCCTGTTCAGAAGTCAGGATGCAGGAGATGTACGCACAATGGAGACTGACAAATGACCACAGCTGTGAGGAGCATCGCCAAGTCCCGAAATGGGACGACTGACTGTCTCTCATTTTTTAGTGTGACTGTGACACCCGCAACCAGGTATGATATTCATATCCCAAAAGAGTCCTAAAAGCGTCAAGAGATGTCCCACTCATACCCAGAAGAACCATCCTTGCGACCGTCAGGGTGACGTCGATACGTATCGAACCCTCGACGACCACCGAGACATCAGTGATATCCGTGACGGCGAACACCGCGGCGATAACCTCCGTTGAACCATGGAGGCGATGGCAAGCACGCCATGACATCTTAAACGATCTCCGGAGCTCACTACCGCTTAGTCGGCGTCAAGTGACGGCATCCGCCACCGCGATACCGTCGTACGCATTTGCTTGCTCGTCTCTTGCCGACTACTCCTCAGCTTGCTCCTGTCTCGGCATTAGCCGGATCGTTGCCACAACAGCCAACACCCCCTCTACCACCTCCAAAGTGGTGATGACGGAGTTCAAGACGTCGACGATGGCCTTGACGAGGTATGCCGACGTGACCTTGTATCATAATGCAACCAACAGGACAACTTCAGCAGCGGCAGCCGGGCGTCTCTCAGATAGCAAACAGGGTGCGGCTTTTCTCAACAACGAAACGACTGGGCCTAGCTCGAGCGTCTTCAACACAACAACAGCAGCCGGCACCAGTTCATCATCCGCCTCATTCTGTAACGCCACCGGGGAACTATTCGCAAACAATACCGAGATCAAACCCCTGAACTCCACAAGGAACCTCCCCTACAACGCCACAGCCTTCGTATCACTCAACCAGACCCGCAAGCTGTACCCAAACGGCACAACGGATGAAGAATCAAGCTCAGCAGCGGTGGTGGGAAAGCAAGGCAACACCACGAGCAGCGTCCGTGGCGGCCTAGCCTACCCTACAGCCTCCCCCTCGCGAGGCACCTCCTTCAGGAACTTTCTCGGCACAGCCGCCGGAGCGGCGCCCTTCCTCAATGCGACCGGCACGTCGCCGCGCTTCCCCAACATCACATCCACCCACGGCTTCCAGAACGGCTCCTCCACGGCCCGGTTCCTCAACGGCTCCCGCACGAGCGCCTCCTCGGCCAGCTCGACCGCCACCACCACCGCCACAGTCGACAGGACCTGCGGCGAGACGACAGCGCCATTCGCCCTTCGCGCCTCGCAGCCGTCCGCCGGGGGCGGCTCCCCGGCAGTGGACGGCTGGTACGTCCGGCTCTCCGGCAACGGCCTCCTCCTCACCTCGGCGGAGCCGCTGTCCTCGCTCTTCTCCGTCGGCGCCTCGGGCCGGCTCTGTGCCGTGGGGAGGAACGGCAGCTTGGGCAACGCCGTCGTCGCTGTGGCGGGCACGCTCGAGGGGACGACGGCCAGCCCGCTGTGGTTCGTCGACGGCGGGGCGGTGGCGAACCTCACTGGCCGCGGGTACGGCGAGGTTAGGTGTGAAGGCCCCGTTAGTAGTGGTGGCGGCGGCGGAGCGGCGACGCTGACGTGCGCGGTTGATGAGATGGAGAACTGGCTGGGCTGTGGCTTACAGTTACATCTCTCGAGTGGTGGTGAAGGGGAGCATGATGGGATGGAGTGCAAGGGTGTGTCCCTCGTTATTATCTCTAGTGGAAGGCTAAGCAGTGGGGGGAATGGGACCATGACCGACATGGCGAGTGCTAGGACTCAGGGGCCCGTAGCGAGCACCGCCAGTAGTAGTGCTCCACGTGGGTCGTCCACAGGTTCGCTCTCGGCTAATGCGTTTTTCTTCCAAGGCAGGAGCGGGAAGGAGGAGTTGTGAAAGACAGAAGCGGGAGATATTGACAAGAGAGATATGATGACGGCCCTTTCGCCTTCCCTGATTGGAGCGCCACTCGTCCAGAATTTGCTCCAGGATAGCTCTCCTAAGCCTAGGGTAATCGAAAAAGAGGCACTAGAGCCTCTCCTTTGGCGATACTCCAACATCACGCCCCGTGATATCCGGCGCTTGCGAGACGAGACGGTCCAGTTGCCTGGCTGTCCTTATCCTCGCACCACTTCCCGCCAAGTCGCGTAAGAGCCCGCTTCGGCAACGACGTGGTACACACATCGCATAGCTCATCACAGTCCAACCCTCCTGACTTGGTCCCTCCATATTAGGGTCCGCACCCTGCTGAAGTAGAAACCAGACCACCCCCTGATCGCCAAGTTTTGCAGCCGCTTCCAGAGCCGTCTGAGATCGTAGGAGACTCTCGGAGTCTCCGAAGCTCGACTCCACAAGCTCAGGATCTCGTGCATAGTTGATATCAACTCCAAACTCCTGTAATAACCTCAGCGTAGCAATAATATAGTCTTCAGATAGACGCTCCTCGAGTCCAGTGAGAGATGTAGCCCATATGATTAACTTCCCCTCTACCTCTGCTCTAGAACCATAGAGGACCCTTAACACAGCAGTGTCTTTCAGCAGGCAAGCCATCAACAGAGGCTTCACTTCACAGCAAGTCAGCAAGCCATTATAGAAGATTTTAAGGGCTCTTAAGTGCAGATATATTATTCCCGAAGAAGCGAAGACATGGATCTGCTCCCTTACCCAGTAGCGTCTATATTTTGGCGAGGGAGTCCCTATGTTTTTTTCTTACAGGAGTGACAGCGCCCCGAGCATACAGGCTGAAAGGGGGTGTATAAGTAAGGTGTCGCTCCCTAATACCAACAGACAGTTAGGGTCCGCACCTGTATTAAGCAGAAAGTCGAGTATTTCGATTATTAACGAGCGTTAGCCCCTATAAGCTGATATGACCGTAAGCCACTAGAGAGGGTTTACTACGCTTCGATCCGAAGCATTCAGGGTGACCCCGTTTTTGATCAAACCCCTGACCATCTCCAAGTTGCCGACTGTGACCGCAAAACTGAAGGCAGTCACCCCAAATTTTACGGGACCAGTAGACGGGCAGATCTGGTTGATGTCTATATGCCGCGCCAATAGGATCTCCACTGCTTTCAGATGATTTTGGTGTACAGCGGTCGCCAGGGGGCTCATCAGGAAGTACGCGAATTCGCTCTGCTTCAAAGGATTAGCTCCATGGTAGAGAAAAAGAAGCAGGGCCTCAGTCCAGCCTATGGCAGCAGTATATGCTAGCGGTGTAACGTATGCCCGTGTTGTAAGATCGAAGGGCCTGAGCTGCGCAGCCTCCGTTGCGCGTGCCAGCGAGTATATGAACACGGCCGAGATATCTAGCGGGAGCTTTACCACAGAATCGATATCGATATCTGCACCGACTTAAGAACTCTCTGAATCGATGAAAGGTCGGACTTCCTCTTATGATTGAAAGTCAGCGCAAATTTGTGGAACCAGGATCCTCTTATTATTAGCTCAGTGTAGCGCGTTGCTTGGCGCTTCTGATGGTGCGTCTCGTCCTTGTCGTCCGAATCACTGAGGCTTGTTCTCGAATCTGTGGAAGTAGTCGATCCTCCTATTGTCGCCTCGGTGTATCGCGTTGTTTAATGCTTCTGACGGTGCGTCTCGTCCTTACCGTCCGAATCACTGAGGCTTGTTCTCGTGTTTGTGGAAGTAGTCGATCCTCTCGGACTCTTGAAGCGATCGGAGTCCACGTCTTTAATAGAACCAGAATACGCCGTCTCTGAGTATGAGACCGAGGCTGCGGGGTATCTCTGAAGTATTAAAGCGGAACCTGTCTGGGGCACACTCCGCTGGAGGCTCGAGATCCTCCTTAGTATCTCCTCTGTGTTCTCTTGAATCCGATCGCTTTTGGTCCTGCCACAGGGAATAATTAGTAATTATATCGATAAAATTCATAAGAGCCGAGCACCCGATAGATTTACCAATTGTTTATAGGCTAAACGTAAAGGTTGGCCAATTTCACAAATTGATCAGGAGTAAGGTAATGGAGGTGGAGGATTTATACACCTCCAAATCCCCCTTCCTCTCGAGGCATTGCTGCTTTCTGGATAGTCACCACTGAGCCTAGATAGTGGCGGAACTGAAGCCCGGTGCAGCAAATCATCTATCTTGTGGACTGTATGTTCGCAGACCCGCAGTAGCCTTCGAAGGCTCCGCGAGTGTCGTGAGGAAACACCATGTGGGTTACGATTAAATGCATCGTTGAGTTCGGCGAGAGTCGTGGCGAGAGCTTCCAGCTCGGAAAACACAAGTCTGATCTCGCTCCTTGCGTAGTGAATGATCTTTGAAGGTCCGCAATCCAAGTGAGGCCTCAGCATTACGGCTAGAAGACTGACGGTGCCAGCGACGATAGAGAATGGATCTGCCATAGGTTATTGCTTTTCTTATGGAGCTAGTCAACGAGTCGTCCTCGATTGCTAACGCTGAGTGAAGAACGAACACAAATCTCATCTAGAAACAATTAGCTGCCACGTCATCAAATTGAAAGCCCCAACTGCCCGGCCTCCAGGTTCTGATTGAGCATGCCCCCAAGGCTGTCTCTTGCTTGGCAGGCATCCTAACAAGCAGGGCGTTTTTGCTGCGCTGTTAGGGGACTTGTGCATCCCAGGCTGTGCCACTAACAATCGCTGCGTACGCAATCCACATGTGCCTGCTCTTCAGCCCGAAGAGTCAATCCCAACAAGTCATGTGTTTTTTCATGCCCAAGGAAACGACTATACCAACACTTGCCTCAATAGTCTAGATGTTCGTGTCTTCACACCGACGGGTCTACCCTAAGGGGGACTACAATATGAAGGTAACTCATGGCATCAAATGAGAGTATAACGAAGTCGCATGCTATACGTAAGTGGAATATATCCTTCAAAATATTCAACGAATTGTGTTTATATATATTTACTTATACACCGGTTAATCTCAACTGAGTAATGCTGGGGTAGTGGTCTATATCGGCCTGAGCCGTTGACGGTGTCACGAGGCACGAACCTTGGCTAGGACACTACCTAGGTTTTGGGCAGACATGTGGGAAGGACTCAGGGTTTTGGAGAAGGTGGAATATTGAAGACATCAGACCTACCAAGACTTACCAAGACATTCCAAGACGATTCAAGCCTCGCCAAGGGTGACCAACCGAGAGAGCCCACCACTGGGTGGGACTGAAAGAGTACGTATCAGATATGCACACCCCCAGCCCAGAATAGGGAGAATTGCAATGGGTAGTTTCAAAAACGGTAAGTACTCGCGTGCGATGCTGCGAGTGCTGAACTGAACTGCCGAACACGGAGATTGGCAATTGAAACTGAGGAAGTGAGAAGAAAAGGAGAAACCTTCATGGTCTCCCTTCGCCTCACAGACAGGGACACGCGACACTCGACAGACGAGTCAAAGACTCAAATCTCATCTCTCTATTTATATTGGGTCTCACAAGTTCACATTGATGGGTCGCTCGATGGTACGAAGAATAGCTCTCCCTCCTTATGACTGCGCTAGTCGTGGTCATTGCCCACAGCCGTCTTGCAGACGCGCTGCCTCGGCATCACCTTTCGGAACTTCGGTAAGGGACAAGGGGTCCCGGTGCTAGCTAGTGAAATTTTACCATCGTTGGCAAGCTTTTCAATGCCCTAAACGGGGAGACCGAATGGGAGACCGATTTGCCTCATCATATTGAGCAGTTGTTCGACGGCCCAGGCGACTAGGTCGATGGTGGTCGGTGGAAGGCCAGGACAGTCCGAAGGCAGACACGTGCGTCGTCCGCGGTCTGTCATTGCTGGTAATCGACCAGGCATCCCACGAAGGTCCGAGAAGGAAACCTTAAGACGCATCCCATAGATCCGATATTCCCGCGCGAGCCTTACATTAGTGATTTCCTCGGTCACGGAGTCGCCTCCCGCCACGACCATCCCAGTTGAGACCTCAGCTTCAGCTCGTCACGTATGTAAACGTACTGGTAATAATAGTATGGGGTCTGGATTTTTGGTCGCCTTTCCCGGGAGTCTGGGAGCTAGTGAAATGGCTGCATCGTCTGGTGATACTAGCGGGGTCGAAATACCATTGCTTCCAGAAGCAATATAAGAACCAGAAAACCACTCATCAAGGCAGCGCCATCATCATCTCTAGGCTTGGTAGATTCACAAAAATGGAGAGACCATCAGTGTATCCTCCGGGGGAAACATGGCATGTTGGCCGGTCTGGATGTTCCACCCTGAGAGGAGTAAGCGTTCGTTGGTCTGAGGCATGTTTGCAGCTTGTAATCCGTACTGCCGTAGGAGTACATACGGATTAGTCCTATTCCACCTTGAAACTCCCGGCACTCACATGAACAAGAGCGTCGATACATCCCGCCGTGGCCAGCAAACTTTTGGACATTCGGTGTCTAACCAGGCTAGCGGACCCGCCAGACCCTTGCGACAATTGTTCGGATCTCCCGACGACAGACATACGCGATTGCGGGAGGGCGGGGAGTGGTCGTAAGAAGGCATTGACGGGACGTTCTAGACTCCTGGTTATCCGTAGGTCATTGACGTCGAAGAGAAAAATACATGCATGTGGGCAGTGCATCCCCGCCTGTGCCAAGTCCCCACTCTGGCTTGCCATTGGTTGGCTGGCCACCCGCACCTTCTTCGGGACCTTTTTTCTTTCGGATTTATTCCGCCCCACTGGTACCGAATGGGAAGTACCCCGGGAGGTCTTGGCAGAGGCGGCAAACCACTCGAAGCTGTCAGAGCACGCACGTGTCTGATCCAGAGGCTCTGACAGGTCTAAATCAGCGAGATTATCAACCAGATGCCAAGCTAACCCGTCGGCTTGCCTGCAGCCAAGCTGGACAGGGAGACACGAGGGACTCGAGGGATACAGGCAAGAGAATCAATGCTAAGAAAAGTTAAGAGATCGGCCCAGACCCTAAGAGATTCGGGGTTCTTGGCCTACAGCCAACGGCACGGTCTCGCAGGAGAACGTGGGCTGAGCCCGGAGGGGCTTCATTGTTGTTAAGGGGGAGTTGATGGATTAACCCCCCTACTGGCATTTTGATCCGACCCTCGGTGACCAAAAGAAGTTGGATAGCGTTGATGGCGTTGGGAGTAGCTTCCTCAGGTGCGCAATCTACTGCGACTTTCAGCTCTACACTCTCACTGCTACGCTTCATGACAGCACGAGAGCAGGATATGACCCTGTCAGCATCCCTCACCAGTGGCCTAGTCGCCACGGACTTTGCAAGACATAAAAGGTTCCAACCCGCCCTCTCTATCGCGGGTTTACTGTCGTCCTTGTGCCTTGTGATACGTATCCAGGATCAGGATCGGCTCGACGAAAATCCATCGTCGGCATCACATTTCGCAACCCCTCGGCCCCCACACACTGGTTGTTAATTCTTGATCATATCCGAGCTCCGAGTCAAGCCGCCGTCAAGATGGTGCTCTACGAATACACCTACGTGTTCGTCATTGGCACATTCTTTGCCATGCTCGACGCGTACAACAATGGAGCAAGTGAGTCCATGCCATTCTCTCCTCAATTGCCTACTTTTCTTTGTAGGGAAGGACCCCGCTCTGTAGCCAATTGACAGCTGACATCATCGCCCTGGTTTTACTTCCCACAGACGATGTCGCAAATGCCTGGGCAACCAGCGTCTCCTCCCGGTCGGTGTCATACCGGCAGGCCATGATCTTCGGTACTATTTTTGAACTGGTCGGCGCCATCACCGTCGGCGCCCGCACAGCTGAGACGATCAAGAACGGCATCATCCCGATCGATGCCTTCCGCGGCAGCGCCCCCGTGCAAATGCTCGCCTTCACATGCGCCCTGGCCGGTGCCTCCATCTGGGTGATGTGGTGCACCCGCCACTCCGCGCATGTCTCGTCCACCTACTCACTCATCTCGTCCGTCGCCGGCGTCGGCGTCGCCACCGTCGGCGCCACCAAGGTCCAATGGGGCTGGAACAACGGCAAAGGATTGGGCGCCATCTTCGCCGGCCTGTTCATGGCCCCCGTTATCTCGGGCGGCTTTGGCGCGACAATCTTCCTGCTCATCAAGTTCATCGTGCACATGCGCAAGAACCCCGTTCCCTGGGCTGTTTACACCTCCCCTTTCTTCTTCCTCATCGCCGGCACCATTTGTACGCTCTCCGTCGTGTACAAGGGGTCCCCCGCCCTGGGTCTGAACAACAAGCCCTCGTGGTACGTCGCCTCAGTGACCATGGGCTGCGGCTTCGGAGTGTGCCTCCTCGCGGCGCTCTTCTTCGTCCCCTACGTCCAGGCCAAGGTTATCAAGAAGGACTACACAGTTAAGTGGTGGATGTTCGCCCTGGGCCCCGCCCTGTTGAAGCGACCCGCCCCCGCCGACGCCGACGTTGCCAACGTGCCCAACTACGCCGTCGTGCAGGATGAAGAGCACGAGGCCGCGCCGGCGGATCAGCCTTCCTCCGCCCGCTCCGACTCGGCCGCTGAGGACGACGGCCCCAAGGGTGAGAAGGGCGCACATTCTCCCACCCTCGCCCCACAGCAGCCCGAGCCAGGCACGGAGAAGAACCTTGCCGCGGAGGAGGCCGGTCAGGCAAACCTGACCTACAAGGAGCGCGTCGCCGCGGGCCAGAGGCGCTTCCACGACCGCCTGCTGAAGAAGCGCGGCCCCCTGGGCTGGGCGATGAGGACGCTTCGTGACAACCCCATGGGCGCCGGCCAGCTTTATGAGCTGCACAACATCAAGATGCTCGTCAAGCGGATCCCCGCCATGGTCACCGTCGGCGCTCTCTACGGCCTGCACTACGACATCCACGCCGCGCAGACGGGCATCTCGGGCACCCCCGAGGGCGACCGCATGGCTCGGGTCTACGCCGCCGCCGAGAAGTACCCCAACGAGGTCGAGCACACGTACTCCTTCGTCCAGGTCCTGACCGCCTGCACCGCCTCCTTCGCCCACGGCGCCAACGACATCGGCAACTCGGTCGGCCCCTGGGCCGTCATCTACGGCGCCTGGTCCACCGGCAGCGCACAGCAGGCCAAGGCCGACGTCCCCATCTGGCAGCTCGCCGTCCTGTCCCTCACCATCTCGCTAGGTCTGCTGACCTATGGGTACAACATCATGAAGGGTGAGTTTTGTGCACGCCTGCACCTCGCATGCTCCAAACCCCTCCAACAGAATATTTCGTCGCTCACGTGCAGTGTTACTGACCTTTTCTCCTCTCCTCTCCACACAGTCATGGGGAACAAGATCACGTACCACTCCCCCAGCCGTGGCTCCTCCATGGAGATGGGCGCCGCCATCACCGTCCTCGTCTTCTCGCAATTCTCCCTCCCCGTCTCGACCTCGATGTGCATCACGGGCGCCACGGTCGGCGTCGGCCTTTGTAACGGCACCCTCAGGGCCGTCAACTTCCAGCGTGTCGGCCTGCTGGTGCTCTCGTGGATCGCCACCATCCCCATCGCGGGCACCATCGGCGGCGTCTTGATGGCCTTGTTCCTGAACGCCCCTCACTTTTCCCCTTAAGAGAAAAAACAAAAAATGGTACCACGCGAGCTGCGAGTCATTGTTGCGTTTTGTTTCGTCCAATTTGTACCAATTATGAATATGGCAACAATCGCATGCCCTTGACAATTTCTTCTTAATCTCCTCATACATTTAAATCGGAATCATTCATATTAGCGGCTTGGACGGGGAAAGTGTAGAACAGCACGGTTGGGATGCGGCTTCTGGTTGCGGCATATACCACAATTGTTATTCATATCTCGCTTGAGGCATCTATCTCTAAATACAATAGACATTCCCTGGTGGTCTCTCATCAATATATGCGCGGTGGTCTTCCCGCACTGGCAGATTGCGGAAGAGAAAAAGACTAGTCGGTCCAGACAGCCTCGATGAGCGTCACCGCGTAATTATCTGACACTTGGTCGAAGTGAGGTTGTTGATCTGTGGTGTGCCGTGTGTCATACGTAGGCTACGTAGCACTTCCAGGCCACGTTCCGTACGGGTGTCACGTAAAGATTGTATCATTGTGCCGCTGCGATCATCGGCGTAGCTCTAACGGTAATTATGGGTAGGTATCTGTACGAGATCACAGCCAGCTCGACCAAGCCTCAGCCAACTACATTGTCAAGCTCTCCGTGAGAGGAGACCGGAGGGCCGCTAGACGGGACTTGTAGAGTCAATACATACATGGCTTTCATGCCCGTGAAATCCTAAAGTACTGCCGTCTCATGTAGTGTACCTCATGTCATCCATGCCCGCCATGGTTTGGAGCTCTGAGGCAGTAGGCAGACTCGCTACGGGGGTCGCGGCCGACTCAACTCCTAGGTTCTCAACTTCCCAGCTCATGTAGTAATTAGTGGCAATCTTTGGTATAAAGGTGGCATTGTGCTTAAGGATCATAACTTCAATCTACTCGCTTGAGAACTCTCGGTACTGAGGGGTCCAGGGCAAGACAGCAGTCTTCCCTCATTTCCTCCCGTTGGAAGAAGATACGACAGGAATTCCGAAAAAGTCCACTCATCACTCTGGAAAGAGTAATAATCATCATGAACACCAAGTCACCAATACGAGGCCATCAGTGTCCGCACAATTTGTAACACCTGTAATCCAATTACAGTGTGGCCTCAGTTGCCACCAACCAATTACAGTTTTTGTCAAACAAAGCAATTTTTGTGTCATGAACCTGTAGGGAATGGAAGGGCAGTCATGTATCTGGATGGGAAAAGCCACTCCTAGCCAGCTTTTCTTCACCTGCAAGCTAAACCTGAAGCCCCAGATTTCGGCTGGCCAGCACTGGGATCTAACTTTCTGGGGATGGGGGCGAATCAGCAATGGACAGCTTACGAAGGTACGAACGCACTGGTCCCAACAGAGGCTTCATGGTGGCTGCTGTACGGCTGTAAATATTAATTGCCCTACCTTAGTTGCCCTCTGAGTGCTGCCGTAACGTCACGACCCTGCCAGAATGCAGAAACGATTGCTCCAGGACCCGGCTACAAATATTTTTGTCATGTATGAAGGGCATTCTTTGACACCCCTAGAACACTGTATGGGGCCTGAACTCGGAGGAACGCGAGGCTGTACAAGTGGTATTCACACATGCACCTGTCTAGACGACGTAGGTGATTCCTAGGCTAATCGATAGTGGGGACTAGCCGGTTTGGGAGGCGCTTTAATATCGCCCGCAGACTTGGAAGCCCCCAATCTTTCTACAACCTGTGACCACGTTCAATGGTGATATAATACGGTACAGGGCGCCACGACCGACTCCTCCGAGAGTCTTGAATCAAGATACTAATGTCTCCAGCACCGAACAAACAAGATGTCAGGGGGTTGAAAGCACGAAACTTCGGGCTACCCTTTGTCCCGTACCTATGAGAGGTTGGTAGGAGAGGGGAGCAAGAGGCCATCAAATCCGTCTTCGGCCATAACCTACTCCAGCCCTGGATATGAGATATAGAACTCTCGTCCTAATGAGAAGGCAACCTATTGGCCCCGCTTCCTGGCCTTGACGGCGGGTTGATCGGCTTTTAGCACAACGTTGGATGGTCTACCCCTGTACAGGCCTTTGAGAACTCCTTGACCAATGCCTACGCTCCCAAAGAGAAAAAAAGAGTCAGCAAAAGTTCCCGCATGAAATTTACTCACTCACAAAGGGAGCCTATTATTCTCACCTTGAAGTCATACCCCTCCATAGAGCCAAAGACCTCACTCTTGCCCAGCTTCAGCTGACCAACCCGCGGGCTGTATATGCCCGAGGCGAGTCTGGCCAGGAACCGCGCGTCGTCCCTGGCCGAGCACACCTCGAGCACCCGCATGACGAGACCCAGGTCCAGCGGCTTAGGCGGGCTCGGCGGCAGGACGAGCGGCCTGCCGTCGAGGCAGAAGCTGCAGTGCCCGCACTTCATCATGCCGTCCGGGAGGTCCATGTTGAAGTGGTGCGCCAGGGCGAGCGCGAAGCACTTCCTGCCGGTGATCATCTCGAGCACCTGGTCGGTGCGGCGGATGGCCTCCTCCTCGCGCGCCTCGAGGTCGGCGTGGAGCTCTTTGGCGAGCTCCTCGAGGGCCGCGGCGGTGTCGGGGAGCTTGTCCGTCAGGACCCTGTACCGGTTCTCGATGCCGCTCGTCCTCAGCTGGATGATGCCTCGGTCGTTCATCTCGTTCAGCCGACGCGTGACTTCCTGCCTGTTGAGGCCCATGGCTCTGGCTGCGAGGTTGACGTCTATGTGGTACAAGACTTTCTTCAAGATGCCGTGCTCAAAGATCGCCTTGTCGACTTTCGACTTGGACGCCTGCATGGTTCGAACGTACTGCGGGGTTGCGGTGAACTTGTAATCTCCCTGAAAACCGAGATGGATTAGCAATTCGGGAGACGAGCAGAGCAAGATTCCGAGGCTCCTCCGGGCTGTGAACCTACATATTCCGGAGTGATGGCACGAATGAGGCCGAACCGGAGCTCCAGCGTGGCGTAGATGACGGACAAAGGGTTGGCTCGGATGTCGAAGTCCTTGCTCTGAGCAGCTTGGCTCCTCTTGAAGACACCGTCGACTGGAAGCGAGGTGACATCCGGACTGAAGATGTCGGCGAGCAGCCCGAGCAGAGAGGTTCTCGAGGGCGTGTCGCCGTGTGCGAAGCATGCGCGAATATCGAGGTCCTCTGGACACACGAAAAACATGCAAGTGCTGGGAGCGCCATCCCGACCAGCTCGCCCCACCTGCTGGCTGTACTCTTCGACCGAACCGGGAATACCATAGTGAACGATGTTTCTGATATTCGCCTTGTCGATGCCCATCCCAAAGGCAATGGTGGCGACGATGATGTTGACTTCGTCCGCCATGAACTTGTCCTGGTTGCCCATCTTCTCCTCCGTGTTCATGCCGGCGTGGAATGGGAGGGCATTGAACTTCTTTCTGCGGAGCTGTGCAGCAAGGCTAATGGTTTGCGCCTGGGTGCTGACATAGACCAGCGTTGGGCCGGGATGTTTGCTCAAAAAGTCACAAAGCAGTTCGAACTTCCCGTCGGCTTTGGGTACTACCTTGGCCAGCAGCTGGAGGTTCTTGCGGTAGGGTGAGGTGCGGAAGACATCGGCCTTGTCGATATCGAAGGTCTTGCAGACGTCATCGACAACCCTCGATGTTGCCGTGGCAGTCAGACAGATGGCCCTCTCTGCTTTGATCTCTTGCACAAATCGGGCGACCTTCAGGTAGTCCGGCCGGAACTGATGCCCCCATTCGGAGATGCAGTGGGCTTCGTCAACCGCGACCAAGCGAACTCCTCCAGGTATTTGCTTCATGATCTCGACGAAGCCTTCGTTGTTCAGCCGCTCCGGAGCACAGTAGAGGAGGCGCAGCTTCCCATTCCTGAGTGAAGAGTTAATGGCCTGTTGCTTGTCCCAGCTTTTGGTCGAATCGATGCTCTCTGCTGCGATCCCCTTGCGCTGAAGCACGTCGACCTGGTCCTTCATGAGGGCCAGAAGCGGGGACACGACCAGGGTGACGCCATGGTCTCCATGGCCTCTGAGGCCAAAGAGCTTATCCAGTTCCTCAAAGGCTATGCCGGGAACCTACGGCGATTGTTTAGTAAGAACTCAGATGTGATCATCAAGCTTCTCCGCTTGGCTGGAATGGTAGATGGCGAACCTGATAACATAGGGACTTTCCACCCCCTGTAGGGAATATCACCATGGCGTTTTTGCCCTGGAGAAGTCGAGTCACTGCCGTCTCTTGCTCAAGGCGGAAGGCGCTAAACCCGAACTTGCTTCGGAGAATACCTCGAGCGAGATCTTGCACCACCTCATCGTCAACCTCGATCTTGATGCGAGGCTTCTTTACCACTGCAATCTGCTCGAAGGCCTCCTCGTCGAAAAGCTCCTCGCCGAAAGACCCCCCCTCGCAAGGTTCTGCTTTGATCGAGTCTTCTAGTCTCCTCTTGAGGGGTGGCATGGCGGGCTTGCTCCTAAATATCTTGGTAGCCCCAACGTTCTCGAATTTGGTGCGAGACACAGGGACTACATTCTGAGCCAAAACAGACAAGGGTTTCGAGGGGGGAGGAACCTGACTGGAATGCAAGACGGCTTCTGCATCTTGACCGTCAAAAAGGTCATCCCCGGAGTCGTAGTCGCTCATGTCTGGCTCGGGATTCTGGCAATTCGTTCGTTCAACACGTCGTTGTTGTCTGGAGTGATCAGTCGGGCCGTCACGTCAGCACACACCACGAGCTGGAGGTTTAGGTTTCGCGTCGCGTAGTCACGTGACGAGAACAGACCGGAGATAGGCGTGAGCGTCCTCTTGAAAGCCCCTGGAGAGACGCTCAACAAGAAGGCGACTCTTATTCAAACATAATAACGACGGCAGTAGAGCGCTGAGGTCGGTACTTACTCTATCCTCTCATTGAACTGAACTCGTACAATTGCCTTTGGTAGCCTTGGTGCTTGCTCCTCAAGGAACAGGTAAGCATGACGTGAAGGAGACAAGGTACCTAGCTTATCTTGGAATAACCTGATAAGATAAGCAACCATGATAACGATATGCTTTTGCCCTCATTTCCTCCGATCCAAACCCCACGCATGATGCAAGAGACCACCTACATACCTACGTTGGGGGGCTCTGCGGTGTTTCCGGACTCGCACAGACTTTCGTTCGGCCAGAGTCAAAATGGGACACAAGAAACACGAACTGAGGGTCGTCCCGCGGCTCATCATCCACGGCGGCGCGGGGAACATCACGCCTGCGAACCTGCCCCCTGATCAATACAATACGTACCGGGAGGCTCTTCTCACTATTGTATGCTTCGGCCCCGAAATTCACGCGGAGGCTCAGGCGGGAGGGAGGGAGACATTTGCTAACACTCCTGGCACCATATTCTTCACAGGTCTCCAGAACTTACACCTACATGACCACCCCCATTCCTTCCCCCGCCGGTTCGATACCTACAGCCAAACTCCCCACCGCAGTTGACACTGCCGTCCACGCGGTCATCCAGCTTGAGGACAATGCGCTCTTCAATGCCGGCCACGGCGCCGTCTTCACCCGAGACGGGATAAACGAGCTGGAGGCCTCGGTCATGGTGTCCCGCGGCCGCTCCAAGCGCGGCGTCGGCGTGACCGGCCTGCGCCGAGTGCGCAACCCGATCCTGCTGGCGAGGGCTATGCTTGAACACGGGGACGAGGACCTCAGCGTGGTCAGGGAGACCGCCGACGCCAGCACCTCGTCCATGAGCTCACAGCCGGGGGAGAGCAGCGGGGGTGGGCTCGACGTCCCATCCGCCCAGGGCCACACCCTGCTCCACGGGCCCACAGCCGAGGTGCTAGCCAAGGCGTACGGCGTGGAGCTGGTCGACCCGTCATACTTCTACACCCAGCGGCGGTGGGACGAGCACATCCGCTACCTGAAACATGAAGAACGCTCCGGCGGCGTTCTATCCGCCTCCTGGTCCGCAGAGGAGTACCTGCCCCAGGGCACCGTGGGCGCCGTCGCGCTCGACTCTAACGCGGTCATCTGCGTGGCCACCAGCACGGGCGGGTTGACGAACAAGCTGACGGGGCGGATCGGAGACACGCCCGTCCCCGGGGCCGGGTTCTGGGCCGAGGAGTGGGTTGAGGACGGGGACCCCACGGCCGCCACTACTGGTGTAATGAAATCGAGCATGCCGAAAGGCTGGGATTCGTGGCTCCGGTTGCTGGCTCGGCCGGGCCCGGTGGTGCAGCTGAGTTCGTCCCTGAGAGGTCTGCTAGCCGACTGCCTCCCAACCCCGTTCGTATACACGCCTGTCGCCACAACGGGCGGCGGAGATGGGTTGCCCGCGTCGACCACCCGCTCGTTCGCCGGCTCGGGAACCGGCAACGGGGACAGCTTCATGCGCACCAACGCCGTCCGGACCGTCGCCGCCATGGCGCGGTTCAGGCCTGTCGCCTCAGCCGTGGCTCTGAGCGCGGTTGCCGGCCCGGGCGGCGAGCTTCAGAGAAGCGCTGGGGATCGGTGGGGTCGGAGAGGCGAGGGCGAGGGCGGGATCATAGGGATCGAGTGTGCCGTGGTCAGGGACCGTGATGGCCGTATCGTGGACTCGAGGGGCGAGATCCTTCATGATCACAACTGCGGGGGCATGTTCCGTGCCTGGATCGACGACTCGGGCAAGGCGTTGTATAAGGTGTTCCGGGATGTGCCTGGCGCGGCGGCGTATGCCGGCGAGGATCTGGCGGAGGGGATTAGGAGTTGGTGTGGCGAGAACGGCGACCTACAACCTGAGCTGATCAGTTCAATTTGCCCCTCACCACATGGTATAGATGATTCGTATAGACGGGTTAGATAGATATAGACCAATTTGTCGTAGATCGAGTATTATTGTGGCATGTTGTGTATGTAGTTAGGGAGACCAGACCAGGCCAGGCCGAGCTGTTGGAGTCCTCCATTCTGTGACCCTCCTCTGGCCTCCGTGTGAAAAACCCCAGCATCTATTTTTACAGTGTAACGCCCGCCGCCTTATTCAGCATGCAAACACCATCCAGGACCCGAGAGAAGAATACTAAGACACCGCTGCTGGCCGAGCAGCGTAGGAAAGAGGAGAGTGGTGAGGTTGGATAAAGAGCGATTTGGGGGTTGTCGCTGCCTATAGAGTTTATGCGAAGGCTTTGTCGCCCGGCATCTCTGAAGGTGGTGGAGGAGCCTGTGTGCGTGCGTTGGATCGTTCGTTAGTAGCTACTTAGGACCCATTGTTGCGCGTGCTCCCTTCCGCATTAGGTCGACGAGACATACCTCTAGCTTTGTGCTCCCCGCCATCATCTTTTGGAACGAAATACCAACGCCCTCAATAACCGCAAGGAGGATAGCACATCCAATGGCGTTGTTCCTCGCAGCCTTGTATCCACCACGGATGGCTAACGCGCCGCCGGTGAAGAAGCCGGCGATGATGGCGTTGTAAGGATCCTCCTTTTTGCGTACACCCTTGACAGCGCAGTCGAACGTGCTGAACAGTCCTCCCCACACACCGAAGTTGCCGCCGAGCACAGGCGCCCGCATCTTGACCGCCGTGAGGGCGCCGATTCGCCGCTCGCCGGCAGGTGAGTTCCGAAATCCTTTCACACCGTGCCATATCGTTCCGCCGATGGCCTGTTATATCCCCCACCCACAGTTAGCCAAGTACAAGACGAACATGTACGTCAACACATCTAAGACTACGCCACGAAAGAAGACTCACGCCCATGCAGAACGCCCCTCCAAAGTCATTGAAGATGACCCAGGGGCAGGGGTCGCGTGTGTGATCCATATTGAGGGAAGGCTAAGATGCGGGTTAAGGAAAGTAACGCTGGGGGTTCGCGAGTGGTGGCGCGGGTTTGGGAAACGGATTGTGGCCTCTGAGCTAAGGCGACCTTCGAGAGGCTTTCATGTACGACCGTGGGAATGGGATGTCGGACTCGAATGCGATATGTGCCGCCAGTTGGCCTTGTCGTCCAGAGTGCGCGACGGCTTTTCGTGGTGTTGGGCGGATGTGCCGATGATCTCAGAGAGAAAAAAAATGCTGTTGGCTGGCAGGGGTGGGCGGACATTGCCGGGATGTAGCCGTGTGTGGCACGTGCACCCTTATTTGATGCGGCCCCGACTGGCTTGGTATGTACATTCCTCCGTAGGGATCCGTAGGCTCCGTATCCTCTCTATTCCAGCGCTTCCGTTCTCCTCCAGCACAATACGTAGCTTTCACATCGAGTCGTTCTAATTACCTCTTTTCTACGTCCAATACATAATGATGCATTGCGGCCTGCTGGCTCTTGTCCCCCTAGTTCGCCATCGTCACTCAACCCAGTCGCCACGCTTAGTTGGCCCAGTAAGGCTTCTCCCTGGCTTGTTCGGGCCGTCCGCTTGTTTGTACTCCATACGGAGTGAGTGAAGCTTTGCTGTGAAGTTTGCACCACCGAGTCCAGGGGCCGGAGGTAACACGATTGATTGTTCGCGATAGTACGGATCCGTACCGCTGCTGCGTGCCGAGGTCGCCGACTTACTTGGTCTAAATGCATACTAAATTAAGGTCTGGAGGGGCAGGTCTTCCCAAGGCGGTCATATCGCACGCGCCACGAATGTCGAGGAAGTCACTTGCTTGCTGGACGCGTGCAGGAAGAATAACGGCAGATGACCTAGCTCAAATGTCCGATCTCGCTGGAAGAACCAGTCTAAGCTGCATTTTCCCACCGTGTGCCCAAGTTGCCAATGCTGCAGGAAGTGATGCGGTGTGCCACCCTTACATCCGTAGTAAACGTCGTACCCAATACGTATCCCTCAGCTACGACTGGGACCTTTCATGCCCGACAGCCGCCTTTGGGTAACAGATCACAAGAGAAACATAGCCGACTGCCTATGCTTGTTGCAAGAAGTAGTACAAAGTAGGAGGAAATGCCTGTTGAGAGTCTGCCCCGACATAAAGAGGCGGCCACCTCCGCAGCTTTCCCTGAGAGCCACCAGGCGAGTGATTCTCGTCTTCTCCTAAGCTGCCTCAAAGTGTAGGAGACAAGTGTATCCCCGCCTGGAGCCAACGAGGCTGGCATCAACGATCGCCCTTTTGCTGGTGTTTATGGTAGCAACTTTCCCTATGCGAGAACGATCCGACTCGGATCATCAATTGCAGCCTAAGGTGGCTTCGATTTTGGAGAGTCCGTGCTATCTGGCATGATGCCACCGCCTACCCCGGTGTCACGTCATCCATCAGCGAAACGAAGGAATGAGAGAATCGGGCTTACAAAAGCCACCCGGGCGCCGGGCGATATGCCCTGAGACTTTCGTCTGGAGGTTGGAAGGTGGAAGAAGGAACACGGCAGCGTCATCTCATTCTGTTACTGCCGAGACACCAACCAAGATGGCGGTGGCTGCCGGTGAAGACGAGAGGCATGTCAACAAGAATCGAGAGGACAATGTGGTCTGTCAGGGGTGCCTGAAGATGCGGTGTTCAAGAGCTTATCGTGGGTTTGAACACCCTAAAACACAAGGCAGTCCAACAAGCACGACTCCTTACTTAGGTGAGTGCATTCCTCGTCCCGCTGATCCCCTGCACATTTCGACACGTCCAGCTCATCGAGTAGGCTTTGCGTGCTCAAGTCACGGGATATCGAGACTTCTCTCGCCCTTTCGAATTCCTGTTGTTTATCCCCTTGGTTACCTGAATTGTTTATAGTTTTTACAATAATTTTTTTCTCCTTTTTTTTCTTTCTTAGGATCTTGCGGCGGAAGGGTCCGTTTCCCCTTGCAGCCAGAGTTCATCGCATTCTCGGACACAAGGTGGGGGTTGGTGCACACAAGTGGGGCCGCTGAAAGCTACGGTAGTTGTGGCTTCGTGCCCGCTGGACTTTACTAGGATTTAGTCTAGTATGGTGGGAAAGCTTCCACATCGCGTGCTTCCTTGTTCGTAGAACGTCATGATTCAACGCGGTCGGCACCTTATTACACGCATACGCGTTATATATACCTGCATCCACAGCCATAATACTTTATCCTGAAGCTCGAATCGGCTGCTAACAACCTTCACTGGCAGTCGAAATGCCGGCTGCTGCTCCTCAGGCGCCTGGGTCTGGGCCCGAACGAGTCCACCAGTTGGAGCACGACAGCTCGGTTCTCGCCATCGCCGTCAGCGACGAGTACATCTTCGCCGGAACGCACAATGGAGAGATGTTTATTTGGTCGCTTGGCTCATTCCAGCTCGTCCAGAGGATTCAAGCACACAAACGCAGCATTCTCTCTCTCTTCCTCTACACTCCGCCCGAAGACTCGACGCCCGCTGCCTCGCCGACGACCACTGCCACGACCTCGCGCACCCAGGCCCTCCTCTTCTCCTCCGCCGCCGACGCAATAATCGGCGTCTGGTGCCCCCGAACTTTCAAGCGTCTTTACGAGATCTACAGCACCCATCACGTCGGCGACCTTTTCAGTGTGGCGTACTCAGCCCAGAACGACACCGTCTACATCGGCGCGCAGGACCAGTCGATCCAGTGGGTCAATCTCCACAACCCCAATGTCCGCGCTCTCCACGACTCTCCGCAGCACCCGGACAGGCGGTATCATAGGTTCTTCGACTCCAAATCAGTCGCTGGGACTAGCACCCCAAGGCGATACGACGACCGGTGGTCGCTGATCCCCCGCGCACAGGTCGTGCTCGAGATCGACCCTGTCTGCATTCGTGGGTTTGCGCACTACGGATATATATTCTGCATGCTCATGGCCAAAGGTCCCACCGTTCGGGTGGACTCGGAGGAGGATATATTGATATCCGGATCCGGCGATGGCACGATCAAACTCTGGCGGCTGGGCCAGGACACGCGGCCGGCCGACACACGTTCGCAGATCCTGGCCAACGGTGCACCGAATGACGAGCTCCAAGAGATCATGGTCTTGGGCGAGGATGACATGGAGTCGGTCTTGTCCTTAGTTATTGACGGCTCTTTCCTGTATAGCGGGAAGCGGACAAACGTGATCGAGCTCTGGGATCTGGACACGAAGCAGAAGCTCCGCGTCATCAAGTCTCATCAGGCTGCTGTCTGGACCATGCAAATGCAGTGGGGCTTCCTATGGAGTGCTTCCGCGAACGGATCGGCCACTGTACGTGCAGGCCCCCTCCATTTTTCCTTGTTCCCCGTTCTCCGGTCCCCGTTCCCAGTTCCCAGGTTTTGATGTGGATCTTGGCTAACCTGGGACAACAGAAACACAACACCGTTCATGAGACGAAGCAACATGCGCCTGCCGGTCAAGACACGGTCAGTCAAAAGTACCAGTGCCTTAGTCGGTGGACCGCCCACAACGGAAAGGTGCTCGCGTCTGCAACAACTTCCTATGCGGGTGATAAGTTCTTCATAACGGGAGCCAATGACAACAAGGTGTGCGTCTGGCGCGTCAATGACTGTGTCGATTCGGCAACAGAAACTGCCTCCGAGTCTGAGGACATGATGTTCAAGTCCCTTCGCCAGTTCGTCTCGTACAAAACAATATCGTCACGCCCTGAATACGCAGAGGACTGTCGGCGCGGCGCCACCTTCCTCTGCACCCTGTTCAAGCGACTGGGAGCCGAGGTTGACATGCTCTCCACCGCGGACCGTCTGCACAACCCAGTCGTTTATGCCAAGTTCTCTGGCCACCTCGAGGCGGCCGAGAAGCGGGAGCGGATCCTCTTCTACGGGCACTACGATGTCGTGCCGGCCGATGCCAACGAGGGCAAGTGGGTGAACGATCCGTTTACGCTCACAGGGACTAGTGGTTATCTGTATGGACGTGGAGTCTCGGACAATAAGGGGCCAATTATTGCAGCCCTGTATGCTGTTACGGACCTCATGCATTCGCACCAGCTGGAGTCAGATATCGTCTTCCTTATCGAGGGCGAGGAGGAGTCAGGCTCCCGCAGCTTCAAGGAGACTGTGCGCCGCAACAAGCAGCTGATCGGCAATGTGGACTACATCCTGCTTGCCAACAGCTACTGGATCGACGACGACACCCCGTGCCTGACCTACGGCCTTCGCGGCGTCCTGCATGCCACTGTGTGCATCGACTCCAAGCACCCAGACCTGCACTCGGGCGTCGACGGATCGTACATGATGTCGGAACCACTCTCTGATCTCACCTTCCTGCTTAGCAAACTCAAGGGACCCCGACACCGGATCATGATCCCCGGCTTCTATGATGGCATCTTCCCTCTGACCCCTAACGAGGAGAAGCGGTACGACGCCATCGCCGCGCTCCTCATGCAGCGCAACCCGGAGAACGGACCGCCAGAAACGCTCAAGGCCAGCCTGATGGCCCGTTGGCGCGAGCCCAACCTAACGATCCACCGGTATAATGTCTCGGGACCCGACGGCAGCCTAGTGAGCAGCCACGCGACGGCTAACATCTCGCTGCGGCTGGTTCCCGGCCAGGAGGTTGATGCGGTGACGGCCTCGCTGCGCGAGTTCATCGAGAACGAGTTCGCCGAGATGGGGAGCAACAACACGCTCAGTATTCGGATCGACAACCAGGCCGAGCCGTGGCTGGGGGACCCTACCAACGAGATCTTCCAGACGCTAGAGAAGGCCGTGGTAAAGGCGTGGGGCCTCGATCACGAGGATGACGCAACAGACCGGGACGCAGTTGGAGAAGGTGCATCCTCCTCCGAGGCAGAGAAGGTTCAGGCGAGGATGACGACCAAGATCAAGAAGCCCCTCTACATCCGAGAGGGGGGCTCGATCCCAGCCATTCGGTTCCTCGAGAAGGAGTTTCAGGCCCCCGCGGCCCACCTCCCCTGTGGACAGGCGAGCGACGCTGCGCACCTGGACAACGAGAGGCTGAGGGTGCTAAACCTGCTGAAGAGCAGGGAGATCTTTGGTGATGTGTTCAAGAACCTATAGTCGGCCATCATCCTTATCCTTAGCTCTTCGGCTATTGCCGCCGCCTCCTACCACCAAAGCAGCCTCCCCCCC
>PYSP01000336.1:0-40374 GCA_003049395.1 Pseudohalonectria lignicola
GGGGGGTAGCGAGCGACGGACAAGGAGCTGCATAGCTGCGGCGCTGCGATTATTGCTATTAGTTGATGGCTGCTATAGTCGGGCATCATGCTGCTGAGCCGCTTCAGATTAGCGTGAACCTGTCCGAGTCCAGAGTGCCATTTGCCGCCCGAGGGAGAAGGAAATCATGGTCTTGCTGCTGGCGGCTGTGAGCTGCCGCCACTATCAGGAAAAGAACCAACAACTGATGTTCAAACCTAAGCCATTCATCAATGGACGTCAAAACCCACGTTGTCCTTGGCCGACAGAACTAAAGATCTCTCCATCCCTTGTGCGTTTGCCGGCATGAAAGATCTACCCGGCTCCACTTCGAGTGTAAGTTCACTTCTTTTTTGCCATCGTGTACGGGATTTCCTTGTCAACAGCCGCAGGATGGCCCAGCATGGATTCCCGGGGTCCTGCGGCACAGGCGCAGCCGGCAAGCTGATCAGTACCTACTCTCCGTAGGTGCTTCTTAGACCCAGACAAGCAGATCTAGCCATGCTTCAGGCTGGAACGAACGCTTTACCACAACCACAGACATACAGGCATGCAGATATACACACATAACTTGTACAACATGTCGGTCGATCACATCCCGTCTCCCCTCTTCGCCTCCAAGCTCGATTCAATCTTTCTCTCCCGTTGGTATCTGTTTCGGCTACTTGACAGGAGCTGAACTCGGCTAGCCCTTGGCTTTCTTATACCAGTTATTTTTTATTATTTAGCGAATCGCCTCCTCCCTTCCTCAGACCAGGCTTTACAAGTGCAGGATTGGGGGATATACGGCATGTAATGACTGTGACCCCCTTTAGGTAGGTCATAACTCCTGTATGATTTCGTATCGTCTCCCGTGTCTCCCTTGTGATGTGGAATAACGGAATAACGATGAAGGGCTCTGGAGACGTTCGCTCAACCCGCTTGCAAGGCCTGTCTCTTCTCAATCCCGCTGTGTAAGTAAGTAGTGAAATGCTCCGCACATCGGGTGGAAGAAAAAAAAAAAGAAAAACGGTCGGGACACGGCCGCAAGGATAAGCCGATAATAAACAGTCAGTTGTCTCTCTCCTTATCTCCTTCCCGGCTCCTAGGGTTGGCTACCTTGTACTTACTTGATGGTTTCGCTCCACGGCCTGGGCAAGAAGAGAGAGAGAGAGAGAGAGAGAGAGTGTGTGTGTGTGTGTGNTCCTTATCTCCTTCCCGGCTCCTAGGGTTGGCTACCTTGTACTTACTTGATGGTTTCGCTCCACGGCCTGGGCAAGAAGAGAGAGAGAGAGAGAGAGAGAGAGTGTGTGTGTGTGTGTGTGGGAAAGACGACAAGAAGAGACAGACAGCATACGAGACAGACCGGTGGGCCACTTGCCACACGTAACGCAGCGTCAGAGATATTAACAGTGTCGCACGGGTCAGGCGTCGGGGCGGGCAGGGATGGGCATCACACGAAAGAAGCAAGCACAGCACGTTCGAGAAGGACGGCAGGAAACAGATGCTCATGCTTGCCTTTGCTGCTGCCGGAGGAAGAACAAAAGGGGGGGGGGGGTCCAGTATATATGCGAATCATAGATGCGTCCGGCGTAGTGCAGAGAAGCAGCAGGCAAGCGTCGCCCTTGTGTAGTCCCTTTTCGCATGTGTGCATGTGTGCATGTGCGCAAGCGCAAGTGTACGGAGTGCGCGGGTACGCGGGTGCATGTATGTATCTGCATGCGTGCTTGGTGTGTGTATATGCGTTGTTGCGTGCCTGGCTGAATGTTTTGGTGCCTGGCCCGGTGTGGATGTACGGAGGTCGGACGGACGCAGGGCACGATGTCACGCGTCTCGTCGCTGCACTGCAGGAAATGGCGGCTACCTGCGCGTCCTGACCTGCTCCCCAGTGTGACGAACGTCGCTGGGTAATTGGGAGAGGGAGGGGTTGTGGTGAGTGGTGACTGTCGACTGGCGACTGGCGACCAATGACTGATGCGGTGAGTGGTGAGTGGCGAGTGATGAGTGGGTGTGTTGGACCTGGTGGCCTTGACGAAGACAAGAGAAAGCGCCCCCATCCTCGTCGACATTCCATCCCGTATTAGCCCAATGCAAGCCTCACAGCAGCCGGATGTCAAAAATGGGTACCGGCATGGAGAACAAAGAAATGGATGAGAAAAACCTGGTGCGAAAGTCGGTCTGGGGGAGCAACTCAGAAACAACCCGCAGTAGAGGCCGCGCTTGCCGGCCATCCTTCACTAGGGTGTTTTGATTCGATATTTGCATGATATTTTGCCTTTTCACTGACCCCGGCTCCGCAGCTCTGGTTAAACTGAATCCGCGGACAATTTCCATGCAGCCAGGCAAAGAGAGAACGGCCACTTCCTGGTAAGTATCGCCCTTGCGCCGTCGGAAGCGGAAGACAGACGGTAGTAACCTTGCTAGCAAACTGAACACGGACTGTTGCTTGATTGAAATTGAACTCAAAGAATCCTTTCCCTTTCTTTCCTTCTCACTTCTCTCATCTTGGTGGATCGTACCATTGTGTCTTAGCGGGGCGGGAGAAAATGGCCCGCAGCTCCTTGACCAGCCACATACTTTTGATGAGCTGGGTGACGGATATGTAACAGGCACGCCCTCACTTCACTCCCTTGCGGGTTGTGTTCTGTGCATGTCAAGAAGACCAGCAGGGCTGGCTAAGAAAGTCGCCTGAGGTACCTGCTCGAGCCGACAGAGCGTTGACATGGGCGAGAAAGTATTGCATATCCAGTCGTCTTGGTGATGGAGCAGATTGCGAATAAAAGCCCCCAAACAACCTGGAAAATAAGACTTCTCCCTGCTGAGGGGGCTGAGGGTAGGTACGCAGAAGCTTGTGTCTGCATGTACATCCGGCAGTGAGGTAGATGGTAGATCAGGGTTGCTTATCCATCTCCAGTTCGCAGCGGATGCATGTAGAAGCAGAAGCAGAAGCAGAAGCAAGGCACACATCGAACAAGCGCGGGGATGCAGCAGCAAGTGCTGGCAAGCAGGGCAGGGCAGGCAATGGCGCAGACCCTTTGCTTCCCGTAGGCTGTGGACTGTAGGTTGTATGTAGCCTGTGGGCTAATGTATGACAACGATTGCATCGGGGCGAGACAGATCTTCCGTACATACATGAAGGCTACTGTCCCTCCATGCAGGTATCCCGACGCCGCCTGCAGAGTGTGGACTCTCAAGAAGCATGTCGAAGCATGTAGGTAGGCATTCCATACGGGAAGCATGCTGGCTATGTCAAGAAACGGATCGGTCTAGGCTTTTGACACTTCACCTCCCGTGCCATGCTTGCCATGCATCACTTCACTGGCTGGACAATGTGAAAATTGGGGACGGACAAGACGCAAGATCGACTAGGGGGGTATAGGAAGGGAGAAAAGTGTGTGTGTGTGTGTGTGTGTATGGGAGAGAGAGAGAGAGAGAGAGAGAGAGAAAGAAAGAGAGAGAGAAAGAAAGAAAGAGAGAGAGAGACAAGAGAGACAAGAGAAAGAGAGGAAGCCCCCAATGTCTCCCATCCATGCTGATCCTTCATCCGAACAATCGAGCTGGCGACCCAAGTATCACTAATAAAAAGGGGCAAAAGAAAAATAAATGAGAAGGCTGGATTGGAGTGTCGAGTGAGAGAGCATGGGATAGGCGGTCTAAAGAAGAAAGAAAACGCAAACCAACAGACCGGGGAATTCCGAAAGGGCTGGGCAATCCTGGCTTGCCTGGATTTGTGGGCAGTGGAGAGTGGAGGATCGGGCTAGCCAGTGTTGCACAACAGAAGAAACAGAAAGGGAGCATTTTCTCTACCACTTACAGTGCACATACTATGTATGGCATCCGATGCCCGTTGACCATCAGGTGCTCTCAATGGAGCTTTGGGAGAACAACCAACTGCGGGATAGCTAGCTGGGGGGCCCCTTATTTGGTACCACTTAACTTTTCGTTCACCAATCAGCCCCCTTGAACTAACGGCCACTCACGCACTCAGTCAAGCCCTGATGAGCTCCTATGAGGGCAAGGAGCACGCAGTATGTGTGCGGATTACGGAGCAGGTGCTGTGGTAAGGAAACTGGCCGGATGGTAGAAGGTTACGGGGGTGCCCTGGGTCCACAGCGAGAACCGAAAGATAAACGGACGGGCAAGACAGGCAGGACGGCGTGGATGGCGAGGACGGGTTGGGAAGGTCCTGCCTGCGTCCCGCGAATCAAGACGAGGCCGACAAGTCATCCCTGCGCGGACTAGGACTATGCGTGGTTGTGGTGGATTGTGGGATCGCAATTGCAAGGTTGGACAAAGGCGAGGAGCACAACAAAGACCAGCCATCTGATTCCACGTGAAGGGAGAGTGGGCTGAAGCGGTCGACTTTGGCTTTGGGGCTTGTTGCTTGTTGGTCCTAGGCAAGAAAGACCACGATCACCGGTCCAAGATTACCCAAACAAGAAAAAATGCTCGAGATGAGCCTCGAGATGCCCCTTGTTTCCATGGTCCGTGTTTGCCGTCTTCACATTCTTCAACAAGGGGGTTTGATGGGAACCCGAATTGTGCTAGGCTGATTTGGGCCGGCTAGAGGGGGGGGAAAGTGTCGAGGGTTTTCGGACCGTATCATTGGCTGGAATTTCGAGAGGCCAGCCAGTCGTTTGCACAATACATTTCGGTTATTATATTTTTTTTTATTTTATCTTTTTCTTTTTTTCTCTTTCGCTTCTCCGGGTTTGCACTCCCATCGGCCTTGTGCCACCCACAGGAGAGGAGAGTGTGCCGTTATCAAGCTCGAGACAGGGGAGGGGTGCTGTTATTGGAACAAAGTAGCGGTGAGCACTGGCACTAAGCCCGAAGTGTTGTCTATATCACCTTACTACTGGCGCCTCAACGTCACAGTGCGTGCGCTGAATGGTTGGCCAATTTTGTCCCTCAACAACGACAGCGATAACTTGCAAGGGAGGGAGAGGAGTGTCAAGGACAAGGAGGGCTGGGCTGCTGGTCAGCGAGCTGGGCAAATGGAGGGGTTGACGGCGGACGGTACGCTAAAAAAGAGACTCTAGGTCCGAGCCACGACCAGTGAGTGTTGGAAGGCCGGCGCAGACTCAATCACTCAAAAGACTTGCCATGAGTTCTGAGTGGAAACACGTGTATTTGGGCAGGGAAGCCTCGTGAGCAATCACTGTTGTTCCTCTCATCGCGTCTATTTGCTACTAAGGACTCGGGGAATATCAACATGCAGCCCAATGCAGGCAATGCAGGTAGAGAGTAGTCGAGACCCGGGACTCAAAAATGCTCGAACCTCCCCTCCAGTGCCCGGAGTGCCTGCGATATAGTTCAAATGGGTACATGCTGGGTGCCGCCCGAAGATCCCAGAGGATACCAAAGATCTGAGAGATCCAAAGACTCGATGCATCCAGGATTTGGACAGGAGGGAGCGGACACATGCAATTTGGATCGATATTGACGGTAGAAAAGGATAAAGTCATTGATAGGGTGGGGGCCTAGAAGGACAGCCCTCAGAGAGGGCGAAAAGGAGAACACATCAAGCAAGAAGCGGCGCATGTCGTGCTGCTCATCCTCCTGCAGCAGAAGTTCGAGAATATTAAGATGGAAGAAGTCAACAGGGTCTTCAGGATTGATTTGTCTGGGGCGGGGGGTATTCCACAGCTCCAAAGTGCTTCGCGCCAACGGCACTGATTCAATATCTTTTTGTAGAAAGGGCTTTCCCATCTTGGCCATCTTGAAGGAGGGGGTGGGGAGGAGAAGGGGGGTTGTTGTGTGGGAGCCTGGGAGAAGAGAAGCTGCACTAGCAAGCCATCCATCCGCTGGATCTCGCATCTTTGATAGTGACCGTCCATCCATTGCCCGTCAGAGAAATGCTTGCCGTGCCGCGTCTGTCTTGTCTGTTCTCTTCTGATCAATTAACACGTACGTGTATCCCATACAATCAATCAATCGGTGGTGACCGCTGACGCCACCGAGTCCCAGCAGTGCCACCACACATCTCTTTTGTCATCCCTCTGGTCGCCTTCAAGGGCCTCCACTGGCTCCCCACTTCTCCCACCCCCCTAGTAGTAAGAATGGGATGCTGGAGCATTTGGCGGCCCATGTAGGGCGGAAAACGGTCCGCTCATGCAGAGAACCCCCTCCTCTCTTGCTTTCGAAGCTCCCTGTTCTGGCGAATCAGAGGCCGGGGAGCTACTCAGACGCGACCTGCTAGAAGAATGATTTGCATGACAAGTTCCACACCTCCGAGGGTCGGGGTCGACTGGGAACACGAGAGTAAACGAAAATGGAATTGACAGAAATGACTATGCTTTCTGTAGATGATGGTCGTCTCATGAATGATAGCCTGAGACTAGGGTTCTAGGGTTATTCGTGAGGAGTCGATTGGATGGCAAGTCGAGAAGCCAAATGAATAAATTCAGTGATGTGTTCGTCTACGACAAGAGCGGACGACAGCCAAGAACATTTTGGAGGGTTGTTCGCCAGGGTGTAGGTGTGGGTTTGAGACGTGGTTAGCGTTGATTGGGTTGATTGTGGCACGGCGGTTTTTTCTTTTCTGGTTTTCCCTCTTTCGTCCTCAAGGATCAGTGGTGGTGCGGGTCCGGCCCTTGATAGAGAACTGACCCGTTCCGATGTGAGGGGGACCTCCTCGATATACTCCGTTACTTGCGGAGTGCGTACTAGTAGAGTAGTACTCAACAAAAATCGCCAGAGTCCTTACAGTCTCTTGGCCTGTCTCTTCTGATGTTGGCAAGCCGGCTATCTCTTGTCAGCTGTCGATAGTCTGTAATCCGTATGAGTTCGCTTTTGACCTTGAGTCTATCCGCATCCGCATGTCCAGGCAGTCCAGGTTGCGCCATCCATTCACAGAGATCACGTGCTGAAATGATGATTTGTTCGTCGTCCGCACCGTATCTCTCAGTTTCTGTACAAGCATCATGATATTGCTTTATTTCCGTAGGTTGGGCTCTGTCAGCAAAGTGCCTGCCCACTCAGACAGTGCGCGGTACAGTGCCAGGATACTCGCTCCTCGCCTGCATCTTTGCTAATATCGTGCCGAGCGCCGGCCGCTACAGAGAAACCCTCCAGTGTCCCCGTACAGTATACCCTAGCTGTCAGGACGGCCAAATAGGCGCAAGTCAGTCGCCTCTTGGCTGCTCGTATGCCATGTAGATGACGTTCAGACATGTCGCATCAAGAAGCCCGGCTGAAAACTTCATGTTACTTCGCACATACGGTAGTAGATGACATGAGAGATATCCTTCCAACCGAAGGGGGAGTTCGGGGACCCTAAGCGGAGGAAGGAATCCCATTGTAATAGCGGGTAAGCGAATGTACCAACACCTCTCGAAAGTACGGACAAGTATCTTCTGCTGTGGTGTCTCCAGCCTTTTGTGGGAACCTTTGCTGTGAACCCCGTGGGCTGATGGACACATTGTCCGGGTGGGCAAGACGCAGGCATCGGCCGCAGTGGTACCTAACTGTTCAGAGTGGATATTGGAAGTTGAGGGTGTACCGTGTGTTCTCGTGGGGAGCTCTCGGTCCCTGATCAGTCTCCGCCATATCCGCATCGCAAGTGCGCAAGTGCTACTGACCCTGTCGGCTGTCGGTGGGGTGGGCTGCCTGGATCGTGGGCGTTACAGTGAGGGGCAACAACCCGAAAGCCCTTTCTTCTTCCGTCCAGCATCAACTGCGATGAAGAAATGCCTCACTCCTACAACTCCTTCAACGGAAAGGATAATGGGCGGGGGCTGCCGATTCAGACTTTGGCTTGTGAATTGGTCCCACACATTATACTAGTAGGGCCTGACAAGTTTTTTCTACTCAGAGATAGACGCCATACAAGGCCATACAAGTGCAAGAAGACAAGCTAGAGAACAAGGCAGCTGAAACGTTCCTGATAGCGTGTTGGTCCCGATTCAAGCTTTCCAAATGTGAGAGTAGGATACGGACACTGATTGGGCGGGGATTGTCAAAGACGCACAAGCACATAGCCGCTGTGCATTTGGGCTCATGCGAGTGTCAGCCAGAATTTGACCCTAGCATCCCTGTCAATCTGGCAGCTAAAGCAGGAAAGCCGGAGACAAAGAAAGGTCTGAGATGGGCTGCAGGGTCCTCCCGGAATGGGGTGAATACATAATTCAGATAGTAAGACATGGAGAGCAATTAGCACAGCACGGGATGTATGATGAGCAGTGTAGGGTGATGCTTTTTGGTAATTTGGTTGTCCTCCTTGCCAAATGTAGTGTAGGCCAAAGGAACAGTCGGAAGCCTATACGTGTACCATTGAAGAAAACCAGGGGTGAAGGCTACGAGCAGTACTCAGGTACTGCCTGAAGGGAGTGGAGGGGAACATCTTGACCACCGAGTTCCAGCTTTTCGCCAAGGCAGGAATTACGACCGACAAGCCCCGAAGAAAGACGATTGCGGTAGCGTGCTCGTGGGTCTCTTCCCCGCCCCCTGCACAGGTTTGCTTTGCTGGCAAGGCTGGTGTCGTTGGTCTGACAGATATTTATCATCAGGATTCGTGTTTTTATTGTAAACCTTGGCAGAGAGACCCGTGAGATTGATCGCCGTGCGGTGGAGGTTACACTCTGAGACCCCCTCTCCTTCCGTCCCGCCACGTAGATAGCGGATTCACATAAAGTGGAGGGTGTGGTTGGATGAGCATGGATTCCGACTAGGCAAGCGCACCCGTTTTCCTACAGCACGGATGCTTGTGCGACTCTGAATTCCAAGTGCGAGTTGAAGTAGAGGCGGGAATTAACCTTCTCAGTTCAGGAGGCGATGCGTAACACTTTCATTCAGGAAAAAGAAGTTGAATAGGAGGGACTGATGCGAGAGTGGGTTGTTAAGCTGGACTTGGTCCCTCCATACAGGCTGCATATCCATTTGTTTGTTCTTGTCCTTCATAAGAGGGGGGTGGAGAAGAAATAAAGAATTTAAAAAAATCCGGGGTTGACATAAGTGGTTGATGTCGTAGAGTGATATAAACAACATAGGGCAGGATGCAGGTAGGGAGCGTAGGCATGATAGCCGTAGATAAGATGGAAACCGGAGATGTCATGCATGAGGCATGAGGCATGAGGCATGAGGCTTAAGACCACAGGACACGGGCAGCACATGAGCAGGTGACGGCAGGAGGTGGGAAGCAAGCATGGAAAGAGTGTCAGGCAAGGCAGGTAAGGTAAGTCCAACCCTGACGGGTACCCGCGCCTTCGCGCCTCACCATTTGCAACTGCAACTGTGACCGCCATGGAGTAACGGAGTAAAAACTTTGCGACGCGGGTTCTCACACCAAGAGCCGCGAATGGCAAGAATTGCAAGAGTCCATCGTGGTATCCATTCTTGATTTCGGGGTTGATCTGCGCTTGCTCGCAGGAGCGTGCTTCATGAAGCTTTTGGCACCCCCACAGCTACGAGTCGGGAAGGCGGCAAGAAGGGCGAGTTCGGCTAATCTGTCCTGGCAGACTTCCCATCATTCATCCATCCTTGTTGTTCTCGGCCAAATCAAGTGGAACCGGGAGGAAACCAGTCACCAGTTACCCAGCCAAGCCATCCCAAAAGGCTACACTTGATCCAGCAAACAGCCGCAGGCAGCATCAACGAGGTTCCGGGGACGTGGAAATGCAGGCAGGAGGTGTTCTTACTTGCCCCATCCATATGTTAATCCCGTTATACACTACAACGTACATGTGAGTGAAAGCGCGTAATGGGTACGTATTGTACATCAGAGGCAAGGTATCCGTAGGTTACCTGTCCATCGTCTATCCGCAAGGGCAATCTGTACAGTACTCCGAATGATATGAGAGATGTGATGGATGTTGGGGGGCTGGAGGAAGAAGCGAGCCATCAGCCATGGGTCAGTTAGACGGCAAGGCAGGTCGTTAATGCATGTAACATAGATAACCTTGTTCGTTTCTCCTTCTTGACTATGTCTGGGGAAATACGCTAAGACCAACGGCGAAAAAGAAAGTCAAGGTAGTTGCCCACGGGCCCTCATGTCCTTGTTTGTCCATGTCCTTGTTTGTCATGCTGTGATCGCCCCTGGTGAAACTATCCCTCCCTTTTTCTTCTTCCCCCGAGGCACAGCACAGCCTCAGAATCTAGATTAGAGGTGAGAAGGGCGCAAGGTCAAGAGGGCTCAATTGGGTTGGGTGAACGTATCCATACAATTACACTAGTGAGTGGCGGGCGGACGAGAGGGTGGCTGAACGTTTTGCTGGGGTGAAACATCAGGGAGAGCGGGACCAGGGGAAGGGTTATCATTACCTCGGGGCTGTTGGGGTAATTGTGGTGGCTGACAACCAACCACAAGAGGAACCGCCCACACAAGACTGAGGCCCCGTCAAGTGACCCTCTTCCATTTGTCGCTGGCCAGTCCCCGCCAGCCACGATACTGTCCGTTGTAAGTGGCTTTCGACAAACACGCTGGCAAGTGCCCTGATTCGCGTGACTCCTTCCGAGAAGGCACTCCCTTTGAAACCGTTGGCGGAAAGTAACTGGCCTTGTCAGATTATCAATCCCATTTTGGCCTCTCGTTAGTCTTCACCCAGCGGGAGGTGCTCGACTGTGTACGACAAGGGAAAGACCTCAGGGGCTGTCAATGAATGCTGTTGTTGACGAGGGCCTCGGGCGATGACTGATGGAGGATCCGTTGATCGATCCCGTTCTTGAGAGCTGATTCGATTCCTGCCTTCATCTGTGAGGAGCCTTTGCCGATACCACGGCACACCACACCCCTCTTCGGCCTGGACTGCTGGTCGAACAGTCCCATTCATTACCCCTGTCTAGTCCGTGAGTCCGTGATTTCAGTTGGCTGGCGGAGGAGTGGAGGAGAGATTCGGAGTCAGGCGTCCCATCGCGCTACCGAGCTTCGAAGTGGGATTTCGTGGCCGGGCAGCGGGATTATTAATGTACTCCGTGTCGTGCTTGCGTTTTCATACTGAGTACGGGGATACTTGTGCGCCCCGCTCTGTGATTTATATGCGGGTCTTTTCTCGAGAATTCATTAACTGAGCACCGACGAGGTTAGCTATCGGTCAAGAGCGCTCTTGAAATATGGAAGTCGGTCGGAATCTGGTCCTATTTGTCCTTCTTTTACATGAAGGATGATGCTATTATCGTCGAGGAAAACTAGAATAGAGCAAGTCAGGCATTTTCTCACACATGTTGAGCCAGCCTTATTTGAACAAGTTGGATGCTTGCTTGAAATTCAGCAGGCGCCCTCCAATTCTTCTTTTTTTCTTTTGCGGTCGCATTTACCCAAATCCATTGCACTCCGCCTCCCCCAAGCTGCAGCAGTCCGCATGTACTGCGTACTACGTATTATTGGCACGGGAGGTCCTGAGAGGTGTGCCGGAATCTTGCATTTGACCACGACTACGGATTACAATCCACTGCATCCCACCCCCCCACACACAGGCAATACCTACCTAACTAGCCTCTGACAAGGGCACTTGTGGCGGTCTGTTTGGGCGGAACCCCCGCCTTTAGTGGCCTCAGGCTTGAAAAGACGTTGAGCTGCCAAAGTCCCACGCTTCCATGAGGGAGGTCTTACTTATTCTTAGGATGCTAGGAGAGGATTGTAAGAAGCCAGATGGTCTGTGGATGCTGATGCTCTATCCGTGTCATGGGGAATACTCCTTAGTTTCTTTTCTAGTCGTATACGAATAAACCAATAAACCAAATTCTGCGTTTGTCTGGTTCGAAACAGTTGTAGTAGACGCTACGGATAAAATCGTCCCCTCGCACAAACAAGAGTCGTTGGGCTAGCGCTGATGGACGGAACACCACCGAAGAAAAGCGGCCGGGCGGCGGTCACTGCACAACGGCATTTGCCGATTCGGAGTTCTTTTCTTTGTTTAATTCTTTGCGCCGCTTTCTGACATGGAGGACGCTCTGGGACTACCCAAGGAGGAACCCAGAACAGTTGCCGTCTCTTGCATCTTCAGGGGCGGCGCTCGAGTGGTGTCCGTCCCCCCTGTGAAACAGTTTGCCTTACGGCCTCGATGGCCTGTGCGTGCTTGCCTTTCACTTCACGGTCCACTTGCCGGCAATGTCTATCGCTGCCTGTATCGTGCTGTTGGACGCCAGAGCCTCAGCTGCAGGCATTGTGACCTGAAGCTCTCTCTCTCTCTCTAGGGTTGTCTCGCGTCATATGACATGCCGCCAGAGTCAGACCAGAGCAAGAGACCAGAGCAAGGGACCAGGTGGAAGCCGGATGAGCACCACCATCACCATTCGTTAGTTGTCCTCCGTCGTCGGTGCCCCTATTGTTGTTCTCTTTTTTTTATAATCATCGTGGTCACACATCAGGAAGGCGACTGCAAAGGCTCCTGCCAATAGTCTGTCGGGTTACAGCTGTTAGCCTGTTGATTAGGTACTCATGCTTCGTTCCCTTGCTCGCTGGCTTGCGTGGAGGCCTGTCTAGTAGGTGGTATGTACGTACTAGTCTAGCTACTGTGCAGTAGGAGGTAGGTAGGTAGGCACGCATGTGGGCTTTTCCTCTTCGTGATGTATACTAGGTATGGTTTGCCGACCATCAAACATTGGGGCGGAGAGGCGGCGTCTGCCTCCCGAGCCCGGCTGCCATGTACGAATCTGTAGGCTCCATGTGGACTACTGCGTAAGTGTGTGTGGCCGTACCACACTGGCGCACAACCCTTCTGCAGCCTGCAGCAGCCCATGCATTGCAGACGAGCCCAGTTTCATTAGGAGCCAACGAAATTTTGACAGGATCTCTTGTCCGGGGTTCCGTATGGAGTATGGACGTGGAGAGCCCAGAAGAGAGATAGGAACACTGACAATATGGAAGGGGGTGCGGGCGGCTTGGGAGAAACGAAACGTCCTCGACCGTACTAGCAGTAGGTTCATGTTCTGCTTCAGCATTCTGCACTCCTGTCTCCGAATAGGCGGGAAGTTGATCGACAGCCTCAGTCCGTATTCCCAACAAGGTCAACGTTCCGTAGCTTGGTGCCCTTGCGCCGGAAATCCAATTCGACGGTCATCTTGTTGCGCTCTGTCCTCGTCCGCCCGTCGGCGGAGGCGGAGGCGAAAGGGAGGGGTCATACCGACTGGACAGGACTTGTGGGGCAGCGGGCCCTGGGAAGGGGCACTGGGGAGGGCTTCGAGGGACGGAGGGGTCAAGTTCAATCTAGATGTCCATCTAAGGGTTCGGAATGCTGCAGGCGACATGGCGACGGACAACTAGACAATACGTACAATCTTGAAAAAGCACCGAAGAGCTTTAAATCCAGCCAACGCAACCATGAAGCGTCTGCTACCCCTCCAGATTGCTCTTGCCAAGTAGGTGTTGTATGTATCCGTATTCTGTATCTCTATGCAGGAAGTCTACTCGGTACTGCGCCAATGCACCACAACCTAGGCATGCATCTCTGCACTTACTGCGTACAACGCAGACCCTGCCCAAGCGGCGGCGTGAGCACATGCATTGGTTGCCGTCCTGCTTGAGACCCTCTGCGGTGCAGGGGTTGCAGAAGTGGCTCTCCGACGAACGGCCCATCGGCGACGGCAGCTGCTCGTTCGTCTCAGCACGGGTGTTATTACATACTCGCCGTAAGAGCATCCGCAAGTGTAGAGCAATTGCAGCATATAGAATTACGCTGATAAATAGTAGGGGCCGGGAGGAACAAGAATCATCCATTACCCACCCTTCACCGTCCGTGAACATTTTCTGTTCGTCATCAAGCCTGAGTGCGTCCTTGGGAGGACGAGTGAATGCCCTATCCATGATGGAGGTGCGGGAGAGGAGGAGGGGGGCATCCAGCAGCTTTGGTCCAGCACGGATCAGCATTGGGCACAGGGACACGAGCAGCACTCAGAACTCGGAACTCCCAGGCTCGGGCTTGTCAGGGGTCAGGAGTTCGAGGATGGGAGGATGTTGACGCTACGGAATCGACATCTCGAGGGGTTGTCTCTTACCGTCCCTGCTTCAGTGGTTTACTAACGACTGTCTCATCCTCTTCCATCCTCTTTCGTTGGAAAACTTGGCTTCCAGTGGGAGAGGCGTTATGTTCCAATGGCTTCACAGGGAGTAGATGTCGGTGGTGATAATGATGGCCGACCGTTGACCGGTCGTTGGCTCACGCACGGTTCATGTTGGCTGTTGAGTGTCCAGTGTCTGTCCGGCGCTTGGGATCTGAGTGACTGGCTGTTTGCTGGGCCCACCACAGGAGACGGTTTGCTTTGGCCACTGATGACGATAACCAGATGGGGAGCGCTATTTTCCATATTAACCCACTCTATAGGACGCTTCAATAAAAGGCAGTAATATGATCCGGCAATGGTTAATGATTTGCGGCAACAACAGGGAAACTCACTACGTAGCGTATGTACAAGCCGTCGCCAGGCTCTTAATGCCCGCCCGGCCGTGTGGGAGACTTTCATTTTCTTACAGATGGGCAGGCAACAGGGCCAACGTGAGGTGGTCCTCTTTTTCTGCTGGCAAAGACAATCGGCTTAATTCCAGGCGACCCTGGCCGTACATAAAGTTAATTAACCCACAACCACGCATCGACCGCCCATGAAATCTGGAGCGCCGCATGTCCTCTTGCGTGCTTGAGTGCTTGAGTAGAGTGAGGTTAATGATGATAAACATCTGATGCGATAACCGCCTATCATGGAAGTAAATACGGCATGTGGTTGACAGCAATGCTGTATCACACAAAGCCGTTACTGGAGTTTCTTGGGGCCGGGATGTAGTTGTCTCGGCAAAGTTGGGGAGAGGCGCGAGACTCCCAGCGTAGGAGGGGGCCGTTGTTTTCTTCTTTGGGACGTCAATGACTCCAGGGTTTAGTCTTTACAGGCTTGATCTCCATTTGGTCATCGAGATGGGTTGAGCGTGCTGGCTGCTTTTCAGTTGATATGTTGGAGTCTGCTGAAACAACAAATTCCCTCACAGTCAGGCTGGCGGGTATATTCCCAACACATCTCAGTGAATCCTCAGGGTACGGATTCAATCATCGTGTGCGTTCTGCCTCCTCCACTCCACCCTGGTGTACTGGGCATTAGATCCATGGTAATGAATGATAGATATCTCCCTACGTAACTGCTTGAAAGCTCTAGACCCGAACCTTTTGCGAGAATTCCACTAGGGAAGAAGAGATAATTTGCTATGCATAAAAAAAGCACCATCCGTTTCGCGGTTCATCAATATAAAAACTTGCTTGGGCACCAAACACCTCTCCCAGCAGTAGGTTGCGAAATGCCGCTGAGGAGTGCGCCCAAGGAGTGGCTAGTTCTCCGTTTCATTCCTCAGAGTTGAGGGGGTGCTTGGTGTGCTGAGAGACAAGGAGACCTGCTGGAAGATAAGGAACTCTGGACTGACCTCTAACCAACCCGAGCCAACTTCAATCCCTGATCGGGAAAATCAACCTCTTTCACTGGCGTCGGGGTTCTTCACGTTTGCGGGAAGGTGGCTAACCCACAGAGGCCTCGAACTGCGAGATATTCATGCTCGCTTTCAATGTCGAGTACCTACAGAAGTAAGGCAGGTACGGAGTAGTTGGCTACCACTCACCCACTGAACACCAGTCCAGCTGTCGTTCCAGCGGTCCAGCACCTACAACCTTCCTACCTCCGTACATTACAATACCTATGGTACAGTACAATCAGCAGCTAAGCAACCTAGAGACACTGGGCAGGATCTAGCGCTTCAGTCCAGACGGAGGTCGCCAAACAGTGAGGCTCCCCCGCCATCGGCTTTTGACATGGGTGCCTGTAAGCTTGGAAAAATAATAATATATATATATATATATATAAACATAATAAAAGCTCAGTGCCACCTTGCCTAATGGGGGATGCAGCCTATGCTCCCTGGGGCAAGTCGCATCCTGGCTTGTTTCTCCAAACTCACACCCCCTCCCTGCCACCTGCCCCCCCTTTCTCAGGCAATCTCCCCTCTCAGAAGCCCTCGGCCCCCCTGTCCAGCTCAACATCCCCTCCCTGATGTTACGTTGGTCATTCGCACACCTCCCAGCAATTCCTAGAGATCCCTGTTGACACGCCTTCTGGCTAGTCGCTAGCGTACTCGATGCTGTGAGTGGAGGTGGCCCACGGAGTGGTACCATTCCCGCTCCCTCACTCGCTTGCCTACTCTCACTAACAAAGCACTGGACTGGCCACGCTCAGCGCGCCACCGCTCAACTGAAGCCAACCCCAACCTCCTCTCATCCGTGGCGCAACGTCGCGAGAACTCTTCGCTGGAGGCAAAATATGTCATGGAAGGTCGGGAAGGATATTAGAGAAAAGGCGAGAGCTTGACTGAACGATAGCGAGGGGAGAGCCTCCCCAATGTGAGGGAGAGGAAGGCTGCAAACCAGTGAGCAAACAAACGAAAAAAAGTGGTCGCAGGGAAAATGGAAAGCAACCCAATGTAATCCGTACCGCGTACCATTATTTTTGCTGCTTTCCTCTCCTACACCTGGCGGGTGGCCTGGCCTGGTCCATGCCCTGGCCGCCGGTCAAAAACGATGGTCACTCTCTCCCATCCCCGTTGCTTCCCCCGGTCCGCGCACTGTATGTACATACCGTCCCTACTATGGTGCGGTACTCCCCAGGCCTATTGTATCTCTGCCGTACCTTACCTTGGAGAGCCCCGCATAATCGCCAGTGTCGGCGTGGGATTCGCAACCCCCAACCTACCTCCTCAAGGAAGGTACGACCACCAAGAGGGTACTTGTCCGCGTAGCCTGCTCTGACCCTGTCGACCTTACCTTACCTCTATTTTTCTAATCTAAGACCTGTGCGGTACTGCACGGCAGACCATGGCTCCATTCTGTTTTCTCTGATCTGCTACTCTACCTGCCTCCTCCTTCTCGCCAACCAAAAAGGACAGCCTTTCCTGCTCACATCCTGTTCCTTCTGTTCTCCTCCTCTCGTCTCCTCTCTCCTTTCTTAACACCATCTTTTCCGACCTCCCCAATTTCTCCCTCCAGGCAAGGCAGTAGCTCGCGTGGCTTTGGAAGGTATGCTTCCCTACAGTTTGGCGATTAACTTCCCTGGCTTCGCTACCACCCCACCGCGCCGCTCGATACTTCGGCGTGCAGAACCTATGACCTCTGTGGCCCTCTAGATACCCGTCTAACTTTCGACTTCTGCGCATGTAGGTGTCGATGAACATCCTTGGCTGAAGGCACAGATTTTGCACCCTTGGCCGATTCGGATTTTGTCAACTAGAGAGAGGGCAGGGACGACCGACGCAGGCAGGACGAGCAACTATCAAACGGCAGGGCTGTCCATATCAACCAACACTTCCCGCCAGCCATCCGGTCGACCTACCTCACAGTTGCAGCAACCCGCAGCACGCAGCCCACATATTTTCTGCATTTCCTTCGCGACATTCCTAGGGGAAATCATCATCGCCCTCGTCTTCATCGTTGGAGAAGCTTGCCATTTGGAGCCAATTGCAGCTTTGAGCCGGATCATCTACTCGGCTCTTGCCTCCGGGACCATTGCTGCAGACTTATCTCGTCTGTGGTCCTTGACAGCTCGCCAGAGCAGATACATCTTTAGTGGCTTAAGGGAAATACCGAAAAGCTGGATCTCCCGTCGATCTCGCAAGTGCAAACCCGGGGCCCGGTAGACGTACCGTACTACAACGCACACGCGCAGCGGCCGGTGTATGGGAGTGACCAGAGGCTGCCCTCTTTCCCCCTCCCGCCGCCTCAGCAGGCATACTCGTCGTGTACGGTGTCGCCTCGGGTTAGCTCTGTCGGGTCCTCGGCAAGCTCAAACGCAGACTCCCAGTCATCCTTCACCTCTGTCGCTTCCTCGAACGGGCCCAAGACCCCTCCTCCATCCCTTCCAGTGAGCACGGCGATCCAAGGTCCCTCCCAGTCCGTCTCTGGATACGACCAGTACCCTGCAATGAACCAGGCACCAGACATGTATTATCCAACCCAACACATGTCTGCCGGTCCGGCGCCCTCTCCGCAGACGGTCACCTCGGCGCACTACCCAGCACAGGCGTCAATATTGCCCCCCGGACCGGGCCAGTATCCCGCTCCACCCCAGCAGTATTCGCAGTACTACTCCAATGGCATGACCTCGCCGCCCGGTCCACCTGCCGTTGGAGGCCAGATGAACACTGGAGGGAATGTCCTACCCTTGCCCGGACCCCATGGTCCCCAGCCGGGGCCTGGATCAATGCAAAATGCGTACCAGGGCTTCGACACTACTGGGCAGGTTGCCCCGCCCGGCATGAAGCCTCGCGTGACAGCGACGTTGTGGGAGGACGAAGGGAGCCTGTGCTTCCAGGTTGAGGCCAGGGGCATCTGCGTCGCGCGCAGAGAAGGTGAGAGATAGCTTGTCCCGGCTTTTATGGCCGCCGTGCGCATCGCTGCTGAGTTTGACTTTGTGTGACCCCTTCCCCTGGCTGACGATGATGTTTCTCCCCGCTAGACAACCATATGATCAACGGCACGAAGTTGCTCAACGTGGCCGGCATGACGCGTGGTCGTCGCGATGGGATACTGAAGAGCGAGAAAGTGCGCCACGTTGTTAAGATTGGGCCGATGCATCTCAAGGGAGTCTGGTATGTGTTTTGTCTATTATGCGCCCGGAGAGAGCCTTGCGCACGCGAATTGCTTCGGTTGTCTCGAATGACCCTCGCTAACTGTTTATTGTCAAAGGATCCCTTTTGAGCGAGCGCTGGACTTCGCCAACAAGGAGAAGATTACTGAGTTGCTTTATCCTCTTTTCGTTCATAACATCAGCGGCTTGTTGTATCACCCAACGAATGAAAGGAGGACGACGCAGGTGATGGCGGCTGCCGAGCGACGGAAGGCTGAGCAGCAGAGCCAGATGCGAAACGGACAATCCCCTGCTGGGCTGCCGTCTCTGCATCACCACAACATGAGCCACCCAGGAGGCCCTCAGCCGTCTTTGCCTTCGAATACGATGGGGCGGCCCACACTTGACCGGGCACACACGTTCCCCACGCCTCCGGCCAGCGCTTCCAGCGTAATTGGCAGCATGGGCAACCAGGAAAACTTCCAGTGGTCGCAGCAGGGAATGAACGGCGGGCAACAGAATCCCATGTCCATCGATACGAACCTGAGCAATGCTCGTTCAATGCCAGCGACCCCCGCAACCACGCCCCCGGGCCCTGGGCTCCAGAGCATGCAGCAGGCCTATCCGCCCGCAACGCAGGGGTACGACAACTCGCGGCAGCTCTATAGCGCTCCGGCTGCCCAGCAGTCCCCATACCCGTCCAACAGTAGCCCGCAGGACCGGTCCATGTACAGCCAGTCGGGCTATGTCAAGTCTGAGATGGGACCGCCTTCAAACAGGCCTGCTGGAGCTGGTCCAGGTGGTGAGCACCAGCAGGACCAGAAGTCCACCAACGGGCTGATGCACCCTGCCCAGAGTGGCGAGCAGGTTGCCCACCCGCACACCGGCGCCGAGGACGAGGCCGACCACGAACACGAGGCCGAGTACACCCATGATAGTGGCGCTTATGATGCCAGCCGGGGGTCGTATAACTACAGCGCCCCGCCGGTGTCATCGCTGCCCAACGACCATGCCCATCTCTCCCCGGAGCTAACGGGAAATGGCAACCACGCGGCGTCTGGACGGTCGACTCCGCGCAGTGCCGCTGCTCCGCAGTCGTACTATGCCCCCCAGGGCTATGGCACTCCACCTCGTGGTGCTCAGCAGCCGTCGAGCAACCTGTATAACGTCATGAGCAACGACAGGACGGCCACGACCAACGGTGCTGGAGCCACCGATGTCTATGCCCCCCCGGCCGACATGGGAAGTTCTATGCACAACGGCTATGGAGCCCCGGTCATGAACGGAACCTCAGGAGGCGGCATGAAGCGCGGGCGAGATGACGACGATGATCGTTCTTCAAGCGGGAATATGGACCCGAAGCGCCGGAAAACGATCCTCGAAGGGTCGGTGCCCTCACCTGGATACGAAACGATGAATCGACCTGCTTCAGCGATTGCGACACCACGACGGAGGTAATCCAATCGCCAATGAGATATGGGTGACAACGGAACAAGGCGAAACAAGGAGCACCCAAACCTGTCAACCCATTGCGACCCTCTAGACTCTTCCAGCTCAGCTGGCCTAGCCTGCCTAATTAGTCAGCCGACGACATCGACCAATTTGCGCAAGGCCTCGAACCACAACACACTCAGCCCCATCTTCTTGCACTCTTGTGCACCAATCCGACCGAAAAACAACAACAACGAAATGACCCAATAATGATCAAAACTTGCTTTTTCCCTCCCTACGAGCCAGCACTCAGAAAACCCTCCTGCACCATCCACGCTCTTTCGCGGCAGGAGTATTGAGTGTTTTCCTTGATTGTACGACACGACTCATCATCGTCCATGGGCGGCATGCCTTTACGAGGATTTACGACATACCTTTCTCTGGGTGGTTCGGCCACCAGATGAATCATGGGCATGTACATGATGTGAACAATGAGTGACGGGACTGCATTTGGAGGATTCTAATTTCTAAACAGGACATGAAGTCTTAATTACTTCCTATTTCCCCTCATTTCTCTTTTTACACGATTCTTTCTCTCCCTTTATTTCCTTTGTCACCATGACGACTGTCAGCCTGTCGTCGAGGGGCTTCCCCTCAAAATATCCGCCCGTCGGCTGTCCTAAAGGACAGATCGAGACGGAGACGATGAGGAGATGTGGTGGCCGTGTTGCTGAAGGTTGCGGGGCTGAGGGTTTGCAGACCACCTGTTGATGAACCTAGGTGGTTGAGCACACCCAGCCTTTTGTGTTGGTGTACTTGGTTGGCTTCGGCTTCAGTTTCGGCTGTTGGCTACGGCTCAGGGTTTATGTTCGGGCTTAGGCTTCGGATGGGTGCAGCTTGATATTGCTGGACGTTTGCCGCCACTTGTGTTGTTTCTTCCCTTGGGTTTTTTCTTGACATCTGAAACTAACGACCTAACGATCAGCTTATTTTCTTCAAAAAGCCAGTGAGAAGGGGGATTCCTTTTTGGGTATTGTTTTATCTAAGGTAACGAAGCGACGATGGGCACTAAAAACTTAGTTAGTTGGCCAATAAAGACACAAATGATTAGAACACTCAAAGTTGAACTTCTCGCGGTGATATTACCAAGGTGCATCCCAGGAATTGCAACCTGTGACTGAATAGCTCAATTCCTTGCGTTTCACTTATTCACGCCTCGCCTGATTGTACTCTGTAAGAAACGCGTCTGGCAGTGTTGAGTCCAGAGAGAGAGTCCAAACGCCTTAGGTCACGTGCCAGGAACACCACCCTTGTTGCTCCGCCAACCCGTTGATTCTCAGGGGTTCGTGGTGGGCGCACGCTGGAGGCTGATTGCACCGCCTCGCTCAAATTGTTGTCCTCTGGACACCGCCAGACCGCAAACTGCTAAATAGCCAAATCGCCAAACAGTCAACGCCAGAGCAAAAGCGGCTAGCGACGCCAATTTTTTCTGTAAAGAACAGCGATTGAATGCGACAGTGCTTTTGCTGCACCTGTTACCAACCTCAGCGATCGGGACAGGCAATCTCATTTCATGAATCGCAATGGCTTCTGCTGATGACACGACGCCGCCCGTAGTGGCTCTACCACTCACCCCCTCTCACGTAGCGGCCCTGAATGTCTCGACGCCACACACCAGCCGGCACGGAGACAAGTTGGACGGCGCAACGACTTACGCAACCCACGACAGGGCAGAAGTGGTCGACATTGAGACGGACGGCAACGACGATGGAGACAGCTCCCCTTTCCTGGAGACCACTTCCTCGGCGTCCGAGGTGGCGTCGACAACCTCGACCGCCCCTACGATCAACACCATCACCACCCTTAGCAGGGAGAGCGAGCAAGAGAACATCTCGCCGTCCAAGCCACGGCCTGTATCCCGCGTCATTTCCGGCACCGAGTTGTCGCCTTTGAAGATCCTGCAAGACCGGGCAGGCGCCCCCGCGGATGCCGACAAGGGCGACAGGGCGTCGGGATTGGCATCGACCGCTGTCCCCGGCGACAGCCAAAAGATGCCCCCGCCGCCGATCCGGAGCCCCAGGAAGCTGACGTCCCCGGACAAGCGGTTTCCCGTGCGCATCAGCTCGCCAAACGCCCTGCAGACCCCCCGCGCGAGACCATCGCAGTCGCAGTCGCAATCCCAATCGCAGCCGCAGCCGCAGCCGCAGAAGCCGCAACATCAGCGGCAGATGAGCGTTGAGGATGCCATGCGAGAGAATGAAGGGCTCAGGAAGGCGATCGACATACTGGAGGACGATGTCAGCGGCTCGGAGGACGACTCGGATCACGAGCTGGACGACTCGACGATCGACTTCCGCATTAATAATGGCGGCGGTGGAAGTAATGGCCATGGACTCGGTATCGCAGGGCTTGGAGGCCAGATGCCGCCGGTAACAGCTCCAGACGAGGTAACCGCGGGCATAGACGACACAATGATGAGCTCGTTCAGCACCTTCTCCGCTGTGCCTAACATGACCATGTTCGCGAAGCTGGGGCTCAGCCCCGGCAAGTACGGCAACGGCGGCTTCGACGCGCCCACCCCTAAGGCTGGCGGCGTGAGGGACCGGGAGCACACGGCCGACGTGGGGAACACGACTGCCATGATGCTGGAGTTCACGGAGCAGCTGCGCTTCGCACACGCGCAGCAACAGCAACAACACCACCACCACCACTACCACCAACAACAACAGTCACCATCAGCCCACGGCGGCCGGACATCGCCCGTCAGGTCGGGGCCTGCATCCGCGGAGACCCCGGCTGGCCGCAAGAGCTTTGCCAACCTGATGGACTTTGACCTTCCGCCCATGCCGACGCCGCGCAGCGTGCCGACCATCACACCGCGCGAGCTCGAGAGCCTCAAGTCTAGCTTCCTCTCAGAGATCAGCAGCCTGAAGGCGTCGCTGAGCGGCAAGGAAGCCGAGGCCCAGTCGCTTAAGACGGCGGTTGGGGACGCGGAGAAGCGGGTGGGCCGGTGCATGGAGCAGCTGCGGGAGCAGACCTCGCTCAGGGAGTCGCTCGAGTCCGAGAAGGAAGTCTGGGAGAGGAGGGGCAGGGAGATGGAGGCGGTGCTGCGCAAGGTCAAGGAGGAGATCGTGGCGGGCCAAAGGGACCGGGACGAGCTCGAGGCGAAGCTGAACGAGAGCGAGCAGCGGAGGGACATGGCTGAGACGATGGCGCAGGAGGCGGAGAGTAAGGTCGCCGCCATGCGCGCGGGGAAGGCCGCAGAGGTCGCCGCTGCGGCGGCGGCCGGCGCCAACTCCGAGAACAAGACGGCGTCTCCCGGCGGCGGCAGCGGCAGCGGTGGCAAGTCACTCACGCCCCGCGACGTGGAGATCGCCGTCGAGCGGGTGGCGCGGGACCTGCACGCGCGCTACAAGGTCAAGCATACGGAGAAGTGCGCCGCGCTGAAGCAGAGCTACGCGCGCAGGTGGGAGAAGAAGGTGCGCGAGCTGGAGGAGAAGGTGGAAGACCTGGCGAGGGAGAACGAGGACTACCGGGCCGGCAGGAACGCGACGATGACAAGGATCGACCCCGTCAGCAGCGCGGCCATGGAGGAGGAGAGGAAGGCCAGGGAGGTCAAGGACGCGGCCGAGATCAAGGAGCTGCACGCCGAGGTGGAGAGGCTCGAGGCCATGGTCAGGTCGGTGAGGGGGGACAACGACGAGCTGAGGCGGCTGCTGGAGCTGGAGAGGGTCGAGAAGGGGGAGCTTGTCATGCTGGCCGAGGAGATGATGAGCATGCAGCAAAGCTTCATTGGCAATCCTGCCGGGGCCGGCAGCAACCACGCCGCCAACGGTGTAGGAGGCAGTAATGGCGGGGGCGGCGGCAGAATCGGCAACAGCAACAACAACAACAACAACAATGGTAGCAGCCTCGGTAGGAGCAACAGCATCGGCGGCGGCAGGAGCCAGAGTAGCAACAACTTCAACAGGGACCAGCCGACCCCTAGAGCGGCACCCACACCAGGACGCACCACGGCTAGCACCATGGGCGGTGTCGGCACGACGCCGAGCAAGCGGCACTCGATGCTGCAGCAGCCCACCACCTCAGGGAGCCTGTCGCGCCCGTCCGGGCTGAGGGCCCCCGGGTCGCTGGCCGGCCCGAGGAGCGGCATCTCGCGGCCCGTGAGCGGCATCGCGCAGCATCACGAGCGGAAGCGGAGCGCCCCCCTCGTCCCCGCGGCGGCTGCCCGCGGAGGCGGCCTCATGAGTTCCATCGAGAAGATGGGGAGCTACAGCAGGGGGGCCTAGGGCTGAGCGGCATCAACGCAACTACCTAGTACCTACCTACTACACACTTTGCTGTTGCGTTGCCCACCACCTACCTATCTGCCCGTCTCTGTTGGACTTTGGGAACTTTTTTCTATATCAATTTTGGGTTTTGCGTGGAGACGTGGATACACGGTTGATCATGATCATGAAAAGTGCGTTGGTTGTGTGGGCTGGCTTTGGGTTTGTTTTTTTGGGGTTTGGGTTGATACGGTGCCATATGGCTCAAATCGTTAATGTGGCTGGCAGGGCAAATAAACCATGAGGTTGACGATGAGAGGCTTCCCTTCTTGAGGGCCGGATTTGGGCAAGAACGGCAAGCCAGCCGGACAGACAGGTAGTGGAGGGTCTTGGCTCATTGCTCTTCATCCTCCCTCTCGAGCCATAACCTTCACTTCTACTCTGTTTTGTGGTAATGTACAATTTACATAGTCTTCCTTGTTTTCTGCTGGAGTTTGAGGAGTTTTGCTTTTTACTGCTCCTTCCACCTTTCTCTCTCTCTCTCTCTCTCTTTGTTTTTTTTCCTGTTGCAGCCTTAGTAGCAACAACAGAAAGGGGGGACTAAACCCTAATGCCTCAAAGTTACTTCCACTCTTGGTCCGATTATTGCCTTGCATCCATCCTGGGTCTACGTTAGTTGTAGGCGATGAGCACTTCGAGGCAGGGCAAGGGAAGCTGTTGATAGCCCGTCCCAACTTGAGGTCTGTCCGGATAAAGCTAGTCTTAGCTACTACCGAGCGGGTGGTGGTGTCTTTGCCCAGTGGGGGTTGCAATCGAACGCATTTATCCATCCGCCCAGAACAGGCGGAGTATTTTCTTTCTCCTTAAGTGGCTGGTGGCGTTTTCTCCCGCGTGTCATAAACTACCTGACTAGATAGATTGGCAAGCATCCAAATTGCGTGCCGCCTTACTCTGGGATCTTTCATACGCGCCAGTGCCACCTGGTCTCTTCATTTGTTTCGCTTGCCCCGAATATGACGCGACTCCTCATGCCCACAAAGCCACATCAGACATCAGACATCAGACATCAGACATCAGAGCAAGGATGCGGTCAAGGACCTGAGTGGACGTCACTGCCGCACATCTTTTGAGGACACCAAAGCAAAAAAATAATAATAAGATGCCAATGTGATCCTTCCTCGCAAGCCCGGCAGCGATGATGCTCCCGCTCACAGCCTGCCTTCTTGGACTCGGGCTCGGGCTCGGGCTTTTGGGAGGGCACGGCGCCCTCGCGCAGCCACCGCCAGACGACGGATACAACCCCAACGCGGTGTACCCGGACCAATGGCCCCCCGCCGGCGCCCAGCAGGCCATCCCGCCTCCCCCGGCGCGGGCCCCTCCATGCCCGGACTACTCCCTCTTCTCGTCTGTCAGGCACAAACCATGGTCCTCTGGGAGGTACAAGCTGGCGCAGCAGCGACCGGAAAAGGCCTGTAGGAAGTTCAGGTTGCCCGAGGTTGAGAAGACTATCGAGGAGGTGAAGGGGTTCATAAAGGACCCAGACATGGCGAGGATGTTCGAGAACTGCTTTCCAAACACGTTAGACACGGCGGTCAGGTGGCATGGTGTCGCTGATGGGGACAATGTGAGACTCCCTGCTAGTGGTGGTCCGTGGCCCCTGAATGATGTATGTGATGCAGGAAAAACAGGCTAACCGCGATTCTGAGTACCACCAGGAAGAAGAGGTAGGGGAAGAGCAAACGAGCCTCTGGCAATAATCAAAAGTGTGAATTTAGGGACCTCGACTGATTGACAACACACTGCACACAGCTCACCTATATCATAACTGGCGACATCAATGCCATGTACGGCGCAAACTTGCTTACCCTAACTGAATGATTAGTCGATGACGAGAGCAAGAACTGACCATCCCTCCCCCGCATAAAAGGTGGCTTCGAGACAGCGCGAACCAGCTCCAGAGTTATAAGTCCCTGCTCAAGGCCAACACCTCAAGGTACTCGCTCGCCTCCCTGTTCCGCGGGGCGATCAACCTGCAGGCGAGGTACATCCGTCGGTCCCCGCACTGCAACGCGTTCCGTGCGCCCCGGGAGGTCGGGCTGTTCCCCTCGGAGGGAGGCAGCGGCGGGGGATTCACCGACTACGTGAAGCCGATGCCGGCCAGGGGGTTCGTGTGGGAGTGCAAGTGGGAGCTGGACAGCCTGGCTGCGTTCCTTCAGCTCTCGCACGAGTACTACGCGGGCACGGGGGACCTGGCCTTCTTCGGCGCGCGCGGCTGGGCCGACGCGGTCGAGGCGGTCCTCCGGGTCACGACGGAGCTGCTGGCGGGCACGTACGGCGAGGACGGGGCCGTCGTCCCACCGCCTTACAAGTTCCAGCGGCAGACTTCGGTCTCTACCGAGACGCTGGCCAACGCCGGCGACGGGAGCCCCGTCAGGGCCGGGACGGGCCTCGTGCGGAGCGCCTTCCGGCCCAGCGACGACGCGACCACCTACCAGCTGCTGGTGCCCGCCAACATGATGTTCTCGCGGTACCTGGCCTCGTGCGCGGGGATCATGGGGAGGCTGGCGGACCTGGAGGACGGGGAGGGGCGAGGGGAGGGGCAAGGAGAGGGGGATGAGGTCGCGGGGGAGGGGAGGAGGAGGGGGAGCAGCAAGAGGAGGAGGAGGTTCAAGGCGCTCGCGCTGCGCATGTCGGACTTTGCGGAGAGCGTGAGGGCCGGGATAGAGAGGCACGCGAGGGTGAAGCATCCTGTTTACGGGGAGGTCTACGCGTACGAGATCGACGGGTCCGGGTCGCATAATCTCATGGTGGGTTTCCAGGGGTTGCATCCTGCTGAGATGGACCGAGTATTTTTCACCTCTATTTTCTAACGAAGAGTGGTTGTCGGAATAGGACGACGCCAATCTCCCCTCGCTCCTCAGCTCTGCGATGATGGGGTATGTGAAGAGGACCGATCCGGTGTGTGAGTGTGAACCCCCTCCCCTCCCATCCCATCAGCCCCTGAACTTGGAGGACGACACAGAGAGTCAGGGCAAAAGGGGAAGCCACTCACTAGTTTGAGGAAAGAAAAACTAAACAAAAATCATTCTAATTTGTTTTTTTCTTCCACCTTCGTCTCTCAGACAGGAACACCCGCTCATTCGTCCTGAGCAAGGATAACCCATACTTCATGCACGGCCCGGTCCTTAACGGGACGGGAGGGCCCCACATCGGGCCCGGGATGGCCTGGCCCATGTCGCTGGTCGTCCGGATCATGACGACGGATGACGACGATGAGATCGTCGCATCTCTGAGGCAGCTCGTCTCCTCGACTGACGGGTTGGGTCTGATGCACGAGAGCGTGAATACATTCAATGCTGACATTTTCACGAGGCCATGGTGGGTTCTTGATCTTCTTCCTTTTCTTTTTTTTCGTGCTCCTTTTCCCTTCGTGTCTACCACTTTAATGAGAATGGGCTACTGCTGACGATCCTTCTGCCTCGGCGCTCGCAGGTTCTCGTGGGCTAATGGCCTGTTTGGCCAGATGGTTCTGGATTTGAAGGAGAGGAAGCCGCATATTCTGAAGACCAGTTTCCAGTGAGACTTGGAGGAGGTAATGAGCAAGGAACTAAGGAGCCTCAATGAGTAGGGAGTGTGAACTGTGGGCGTGCCACAACCGTCAAGTTGTGTGCGAAACGGCTCTCTAGTCTAGTAGATGTATTAGTCATGTCATCACGACAGCTAGTGTAGTATTTTGGTATGCCAGGATTTGAAGCCATTTGTTTCCCTCCCATCCGGTCCGTTATGGCCGGCAACTGCCAGTCCTGAATCGCCACGATGGAAGTCAAAATAGAGTTCTGCTTTTGCTCGCCAATGAATCAGCCACGGGGCAGCCTGTAGGATGATCTTAGTTCCAGGCCCTTCAGCCCGAAGCCTCTTTGAGTCTCGCCACAGACGGCCGTGAGGCCCATGCCTCTCTTCTCTCCTGCTAACTGCTCAGCTTTGGCGTCATCGCGATGCAAGGTTTCCCAGCAGTAAAGTCTGGTCTTTCTGCGCCGAGGAACGAACCTATACGCGCCAACCGAACCCCAATCGGCAGGTGGCCTTCTGCCAAGTCCCCAACCTGGTCAACATTCAGCCGGCAAAATAAGGAATCTGGGGCCGTCTGAGGAAATGCGCGTGAGCAGCCATGAGCCGTGAGAGCGGAGGGATCTTCCTTGGCCTAAAGCAGGCGAGGAGGGCCTGCCAATAACGAGAGAATGGATGAGGGGGGGTGTGTCTTATTGACTCCCGAGCATATGGAGATATGCTCTGGGGTAGGAATTCTCCGAACTGGACGCTGGGTCGGTTGGGACTCGGGAAGCGGCATGTCATCGACTGAACCTGGTGTTGCAGTTTGCGTGCATTGTGCCTTCTTTACGGACAGTCTCAGTTGCTCGTACGGATTCTAGTCATACCTAGTCAAGGTGTTTCGTTTCCCCGCATTCATCTGATCGCCGCTACGCGCTTGCTCGGCAACCACCAGACTGCGACCCAGGGACCAAAGCTCCCAGCGATCCCCATAACCAAAGCTAGCGCGCTGAAGCCCTCAGCGCTGAGCTTGGGCCCAGCTCGTGAGGTGTGTCCTTTTTGACGACTACCAACTGCCACCTAACGTATCAACCAAAAACAAACTCGAATCACGTCTTTCTTGGAGGGTCCTTAGCATTCCTTCATTTGGCACCCACTAGAAGGAACCACTCTTCCCGATTCCAGTTATGTCTCCAATGTTCAATTGATATCTTCAATTGCTATTGACTCGATTGGACAGGGTTCTTACCCCGCTACATGTCTTCCATGTAACCTGTCTCAGATTCCTGACAAAGGCTCCCGCCAATCCGTCGCTGTGCCGGGTAGCAGCCTTCACCTCAGCCTGCCAGCAAACGCTGTCAGCCAAGAAGCAAATGCCAGCACAATTGCAGCCTCACTAATATCATAACAAAATTTGGCTCTTCCTGTTTTCTTTCATCTTTTCCATATTTTCCTATTAGCCGTGCAGCATGGCCAGGGCCGGCAAAGGGAGGCCATTCAGGTCAAAGAAAAAGGGGGCGCCCATACAGTTGACCAGTTTTCCGAGAAGAGGCCGCTTGCTGGTTGTCACAGCACTTTTCGGATGCGCTCTCTTCCTCATCTTCCTGCCAGGGAGTCGCCCTCGTGTGAATGACTTGCGGTTCTTCCCGCCTTTTTCCCACCACGGGTCCAGCTTTGCCAGGGACGACATCCTCAGATATGTTGACCCCTTGATTGGGACGGTTAATGGAGGTGAGGTTGAGATGATGTGAAATTCTTAGACCCCCACGCCACGTGTGTCATACACATTTACGCAAGACAGTGCCTGTTTCACACCTCCTCTCTGGCTCATGCTCATGAGACTTTTTCTTCATCTTTTTTCATCTTTTTTTTCATACTCACACCTTGGCTAGGACATGTCTTCCCCGGAGCCACGCTGCCATACGGCATGGTGAAGGCCGTGGCCGACACAGACAGCCAGGCAGAGAACGCGGCCGGCTTCGTCAGCGACCAGAGCAATATCATCGGCTTCTCCCACCTGCACGACTCCGGCACGGGCGGGAACCCGTCGCTGGGCAACTTCCCTCTCTGGGCGCAGCCGGGCTGCATCGACGACGACCTCGGCAAATGCCTCTTCACCGTCAACAGCAGGGGGGTGAGGCGGGTCAACGGCTCGGCCAGGGCGACGCCGGGCTACTTCGGCATCGGGCTGGCCAACTCGGTCCGGGCCGAGATGACGACGACGCACCACGCCGTCCTGTACCGCTTCTCGTTCCCCAACGGCAACGGCACCGCCGGCAGCGGCAGCGGCAGCCCGGGAATCCGCAACGTCGAGGTCCGCGTCGCCGACGGCACCGGCCGGACCGTCGCCGCGGCCGTCCCCTACAGCCCCCTGATCCTGCTCGACCTGGTCGACCTGGCCAACAGCCGGACCGTCGGGGGCACGCAGGTGTACGCAAACGATACGGGGGAAACGGCGCGTATCATCGGCGACGGCAAGTTCTCCCCTTCTTTCGGGTCCGGGACCTACCGCGCCTACGTCTGCGCCGACTTCAGGGGCGCGAAGGTCCGGAGGTCGGGCACCTTCCAGGGGTCCAAGGCCGAAGAGGAGCCCAAGTTTCTCGACGGCGTGGTCTCCGGGGTTGCGATACCTATGGGCTCCGCAGGCTCGTGGGTCCAGTTCGAGCCCCCGTTCGATTCTTCTTCCTCTTCATCTGGGGGAGGGGGCGGTTCGATCCTCGCGCGAGTGGGCATGTCCTTCATGTCTGTGGACCAGGCTTGTGCGAATGCCGAGGCCGAGATACCGGACTTTGACTTTGACGGCACGTTCCGCGCCGCGCAGGACGCGTGGAGGGCGAAGCTGTCGGTCGTGGAGGTCGACTCGAAAGGTGTCGGGGAGGACATGCTGACCACCTTCTGGTCTGGCCTCTACCGGAGCATGATCTCGCCGCAGAACTACACGGGGGAGAATCCGTTGTGGAGCAGCACGGAGCCCTATTACGATTCGTGAGTTTCTCTGGGTGTTTTCCATGATCAGGGGAGCACGCTTGAAAGAGGGTTTTTGCCTAGTTGACTCGCTGACTCTGGTGATTTTGATTTCGTTGATAGGTTCTACTGCATCTGGGATTCTTTCCGGGCTCAACATCCCCTCTTGACCATTCTAGACCCCATCGCTCAGACGGAGATGGTTAGGGCCCTGGTTGATATCTACAAACACGTCGGTGGGTACAGACTCCAAGTGCCGCAACCATCCCCCACCCCACCCCACCCCCCCAACCCCAATTCTTTGTTTGTTTTTGCTGACCAGATGGATCGCATGCCAGGCAAACTTCCCGACTGCCGGATGAGCTTCTCCAAGGGCTACACCCAAGGTGGCTCCAATGCTGATGTCGTCATCGCAGATGCGTGGGTCAAGAATCTCCGCGCCGGGATCGATTGGGACATGGCCTACGAAGCCGTTATCTCTGATGCTGAGGTGGAGCCGCCGAGCTGGGGAATCGAAGGGCGTGGCAACCTCGTCTCTTACCACCGCTACGGGTACATCCCCTACGACGACAACGACAGGAACGGGACCGGCCCAGTGAGCAGGGACATGTCGCGCCTGGTCGAGTATGCCTACGATGACTTCTGCATCTCTCTGCTGGCACAGGGATTGGGCCACAAGGCGGACGCGGAGAAGTACTACAAGCGGGGCGGGAACTGGTAAGTACTACTCGCCACTCCCAAATCGTGATCGTGATCATATGATGGGATACCCGCGTGCGGCGAGCCGGTAACCGGGACAAAGGTTGGCGGGGGCTGACATGAGACACTGCAACAACAACGAAAAGGAAAAACATATGGAATCCGGAGCAGCAGGACATATACCGGGAGGTGCACGCGGGGGATGTCATCGTGAGCCCCTTCAAGGGCTTCCTGCAGCCGAGGCGGGCCAACGGCAGGTTCGAGTACCACAACGTGCGGCTGTGCAGCCCCAAGACGGCCTTCCACTCGTGCTACTTCGACACGCGCTTCTCGACGTACGAGGGGAGCTCGTGGCTCTACAGCTTCTTCGTGCCCCAGGACATGGCGACCCTAGTCGAGCACATGGGCGGGGCCCAGACCTTCGTGGACCGGCTGTCGTACTGGCACGAGGAGGTCGCCTACATGGGCAACGAGCAAGCCTTCCTGCCCGTCTTCCAGTTCCACTACGGCGGCAGACCTGACCTGAGCTCCTACTGGGCGCACCGGTACATACCGAGCCAGTTCAACGCCAGCGTCAACGGGATACCAGGGAACGACGACTGCGCCATGGGCGCGTTCGCCTCCATGGTCCTCATGGGCTTCTTCCCCGTCGCCGGCCAGGACGTGTACCTCATCACCCCGCCTTTCTTCCGGGAGGTCAAGATCCGGACGCCCGGGGCCGACGGGGGGGCCGACGGGAAGCTGGCGGGGAAGAAGAGGAAGGGGAGGAACGGGGCGGCTGTCATCAGGATCCGCAACTTCGATCCGAGCTACGAGAAGAAGTACATCGAGAGCGCGACGCTGGATGGGAGGCCCTACACCAAGAACTGGATCACGCACGACTTCTTTGTTGAGGGCGGGGTGCTGGAGTTGACGGTCACGAGCAAGCCTACGGGGACTTGGGGGACGGGGGACGATGACCTCCCTCCTAGTCATCCGGTCGGGGAGAGGGATGATATCATCGACCCGGCGACTGAACCCGTCGTGGACTGAGAGAGGAATGAGAATGTTGTGGGAGGCGGAGGAGACTCATTGTAACAAAAGGTGGGTTCTCAGCGCCCATGGTTCCTTTTTACCTTGGATAGTTCTTTGGATATATACCCTGCATCCAGGAGGTACATGATTTGTATGTTCGGAAACCCCAAAATGCGACAAAGCCATAGGGACGATCGCCTGGGGAACACACAACTCCAGAAAAATCCTTGCTAGCGAAGAAACCCAAGACGCCTCTTATTAAGAGGACTGACGTTGATTGACGTTGATAACCCAGTCAAACCCCAATCAAACCCCAATTGAAAATTCAGACTTACACTTACACCAGGCCCACGTCTCGGGGCAGATCCACAGCATGGTCAGTACGCCTAGTCTTCGTCCGGATCCGAGTCCTCATCGCCTTCGTCGCCATCCGGCATGACTATCGAATTGAGATGCGTGATCTTTTTGTTTGGTTGTGATACCGAAATAATCAGTTCGTGCCGTTAAAAGACTCGACGCCAAGGAAGAATAAGGCCAGATGTTTGGGATGTGAGGCAGAAAACAAGACAAGAAAAAAAAAAGAGGAGAAAAGGGGAGGGAAAGCCTCACAAATCCAACCATTGCGCCAATAATCTCCGCGATCTTTTCCTGTGCGTCATCCGCCGTGAAGTAATCGTTGGGTATCTTCTTTCCAATAGTGAAATTCCTCAGCTTCAACAACTCGATGTCGCGGTGGTCCGGGTTGAACCCCTTTCAATGCGAGGGCCGGAAAAGAAAATAGGGGGTGTCCGTCAGTACTGAAATCCCTTCTGCCAATCCGCACCCCCCAACTAAAGGGCAAGCAAAAATAATTCACCTTAGGCTTCGTCTTCAGCGCCCCTTCCTTGTTGCTCGCGGCGAAGGCCTTCAAGATCCCCTCCTCGTCCCCGGCCCTGGTCCGGGGCAGGAACGTGCTGCGGAAAGCCTCGTTCGCCAGGACCCGCCTCCACCTGCGGGGCCTCTCGTCGATGCTCCGCCTCAGCCGGCCCAGCGCCTCGGCCTCCGGGTGCCACAGCCCGCCGCCGATGAAGGAGGCGCCGCCGTAGCCGTCCCGCTGCTGCTGCTCCTCGGCCTTCTTTCGGCCGCCGCCGCCGCCGCCCGCCTTGGTCGGCGTCGGCGTCGGCTCGCAGTGGAGGTAGTAGCAGGCGTAAGGGCCCTTGCGGCCGGAGCGGGACCAGGCGGCCGAGTAGTGCGGCTTGTAAGGGGTCGGGTCCTTGGAAAAGCGTATGTCACGGTAGATGCGGAAGACGACGTCCTTGCTGGGCAGCTCCGGGACCGAGTCGTCCGCGTCGACCACCTTCGGGGTCAGCGCGTCGACGAAGGAGGCCCAGTCCGCAAGGGAGCGGCGGTACTCGGCGTCGTTGGACTTGAGCCAGGAGCGCTTGTTGTTCGCCTTGAGGTCGGCTAGGAAGAGCAGCGTGTTCCGGTGCAGCCTGTGGTCCTCGTAGAGGACCCCGCCCTCCGGCCGGAGCTGCTTGTGCGGGGTGAAGGACGCCTTTGGGGAGGCGTCCGAGTCCGAGTCAGAGGCCTCATCTGCGGGGTTGGGGGCTTTCTTGCCGTTCTTTTTCATGTGCGAGCCGCGAGCGTGCGACTTTGGGACTTTCACTTCCTCTTCGCTGTCTTCATTCGCATCAAAGTTGCCATCGTCCTCGTCCCCACCGTTGTCCTCATCCTCATCATCATCCTCATTGGGGGCCTCGTAGTCATCATTGTCATCAGACTCGGCTTTGGGGCCACGGCGGCCGACTTTACGGCCCGACGAGGACGTCTTTGCGCGCTTGGAGACACGCCCCTCATCGGCTTCGCCATCGGACCCCGAGTCGGACTCGAAGTAGTGACTCTTCTTTGAGGAGGACCCGATGCGCTGGGACCGCCGACGACTCGTGGTATCTGGAGTCATCGGGGCGGCTTTACCGCCTCGGCGTTTGCGGGTAGCCATGGTATAAGACACCAAAGGTGAGAACACTTGGTTGCTCGGTGAAAGTCAAAACTGCGAAAAGCTGGAAGAAAAATTGAGTAGTAATGGGAAAAGCCGCAATATAATAAGATCGGAAAGCTTTGATTTCAATTGACTGGAAATCACTACGGATGCTCTGTCTCTTTGATGAGATTGATCGTATTGTTACCAGCCAGGAACCAGAACGGACTACGTCAAACGTGAAAGGGGTCAGCCAGGAACGCGCCTTATCGTGAAGCGGGGCCTAGGGGCGAAACACGTCCACACGTGACTTGATTTGCTCGGTTTCCGTCTTTAACGCCGCCTGGCATTCTCCATCACCATCTGCAAGCCTTGCATAAGACGCGTCGGGGTCTCAGGGCTTATGGGGCTCAGACTACTACCAGAAATCTCCCAGAAAACGTTCGTTTTCCTGCTGTTGCCGCGGGACGGTTCTCTGGAATTCCCCAGAGAGTCCTATCTGTGCTCCCCTGGAAATCACTTCCACGTCCAGCCTCGCCGTCATGCGTAGGTCCACGCCCGGGACCTTAACACGTGAGGGTCCGAGAATATACGACTTTAATAGACTTCTACAATCGCGTTTCCCCTTCTTTCAGATCCATGCCTGCAAGATGTCCATGCTCGTCCTCTAGCGGAACGCACGCAGACCTGAAAGGATGTCTAGGACTCTAAGTGGACAGTAGGGAGGCTCTGGAAGCTGCGCAGCCGCGTGTCTTCTGAGATCATTGCAGGCATCTGTCTGTTTACCTAACGATTTCAAATCACAGAGAAGATGTTTCGGTCTCGTCTCCAAAGAAGCGATGGCCAGTCTGCCGATACAAATGTGATCTTGTTCATGTGTTTTGTGAGTGAGAAAACGGCTGCTCGAAATATAGTGCACCCAAGCCCACGAGGTTTAAGATTTCCCTCAGTGTTTTGTATTACTCATAGTGTAGCTAGATATAAGGTAGCTAGATTAGGGCCAACCGACAAGATTGCTTGGGAGATTTTAACGAGTTCCCGCCTGACCCATGCCCCTTGACCCATTCCCGAGCCTGCCTGCCGGACCGGAGCCAAATACCAACCGGCCGCCTGGTTTGCGCCTTTGCCCTGCCCTTCCTAGGTGGTATCATGATGTGCGAGTTAATGCTATATATCGCCTCGTTATGTGTGCTAGAACGATAAGAATGTTAAAGAATGGATGACCACCCCCGCGATTGAGGGCTTGATCTTTCGGTTTTCGCTTTCGCTTTCGCTTTCGTTTTTCTTCTTTTTTTCTTCTCTTTTCTTTCCGTGTTTCTTTTTCTTGTGCTGTTGTGTTTTGTTTCCATGAATCTTCATCGCTCAGCGAAGTCCATCCTTCATGTTCTGGGCACGTGTCTCCCCTTTGACATAGTCACTTAACCTGATCTCATTGCTTTCGTTTGCGTGCCCAGCCATGGGATGTAACCTCCCAGGGGTGTACGGCGGCAAGCCGGAGCTCATGGACTCAGGGTGACCCGAGCCGTCCGTTATCAAGGCCGCCGCGGCCACGCCTTCCTCTGGTGTGGCGTACCCTCCAAAGTCGTTCATCGCTGGTTGCCTTGCCGAAGATGACGAAGAGGACGCCGGGTATATCGGGCTCAAGGGACTTGCCGGTTGGTGGCGATGATAGTGGTGCGGGACCGTGACTCGGGGAGTCGAGGGGCCGGCTAAAGCCGTGCTGCTGCTACAGCTGCTCCCGTTGGCCCCACTGCTAACGCTCCCGATGTTGTTATAGTGTTGAGCCCGCTGTGTCTGCCTCACCGACGCCCGAGGGCTCAGGACGCCCTCGCTGGGAGGGGCGGGATGTGGTGCCAGTGGTGGGGTATGAGCTTCGCTCTGAGGGGAGACAGGCGATGTCGTCTGCGATTTGATCTTCTCCTCCTCGTGCAAGGCAGCCACGATCTGCCGCCTGACCTTGCTGTTCTTCGTGAAGCTACCCTGGCATATCCTCAGGATCGAGAGGTTGATGGTGATTATGAAGGCGAAGATGAGGGCGATGGCAATGAAGTAGTACCCCCGCTCGAGGGAGCAGAACTTGTCGAGCTCGCCCTTGGCGCCGCCGTAGCCGTTCGTGAATCGGATGCTCGTGTACCCCTCCTTGGGCGGGCGGTTTTCGTCTTCGGGGGTGTCTGTGTGGGCGGGTGTCGCGAGTCGCGTTGCGCGTGTGTGCGTGTCAGTCAGGATGTATCCCGAGGAGAGTCTTCCTCCGCAACTTGGGGATATGAGGATTTGGGGAGAAGCCCACGCACAGTTCCATCTTGTCAATCCCGCGCAGTTTGATGGGACGCCTGCTTGAGAGAGCAGGGTGAGGATAGCGACGTCGATTCCCACAAATATGACGTCCCCCACAATGCCAGCAACCAGCCATACCGTCTGTCTCGACCTATTCCCTGTGTGGACTATCGTGAAAGCGAGGCTGACGAATATTAGGCAAGCTGTGATCTGTTAAGGGACGGAGCAGGTGACAGTTAGACTAGCTGGTAAAGGCACCAACAACCACCCCACCATATGAGGTCCCAAAATGTCCAAGTCACGTACCATGAACTGCAAAACGATCATATTTTGCGCGAGCCCAAGTCTATTGATAGAGATATGGGCAACAAGAAAGGCCTGGAGGGCAGTGGCTGCTGCCGTGGCTAGAGCCTGTACACATCGTACCAGACCCAGCCAACTTGAGAGGCCCCATGCCATTGTGCGAGAGTCCAAGATCCGCCACCGATGGGCGGTATACGGAAGTAATGACGTCCCGGTCCCAGTTAAGGGTCGGTATATTCTACTGTAAACGCGCTTTCTCGCCTTCGGGAAGTCGGCAATGGCTTGCGATCACGCGACTTTGATAGAACCTACTGCTCAGGCTTCGGGAGAGGAGTAAACAGTGAACGTGAGGGGAGGTTTCAAGGTAAGATCAGGCAAGGCCAGGCAGGGCAAGGTAGGGCAATGGCGATGGCTGGGCTGGTGACGCCGTGGAAAAGAGGAGTCGACAAAATCAATCTGTACAGACTCGAAAAGAATTGGAGCTGAGAGGGGGGGAGCCGCCGACCACCGGCTGGGCCAAAGAAGAGGGGAGGCTATGTTGGACTGGCCAACCTAAACTTATCGGGTCCTTTTAGCGCAATATCGAGCTCACCCTTTGGAAAGCTGGTTCGATTCGCACAAAGCCCCCAAGCCCCAAGCCTGCTGCCAACCTTTCTGGGCAGGTTGGCAGGCTAGGCCGGGCGTTGGCGATTGGCGATTGGTATGTGCTTTTCCTCTCAGCGATCCGGGCAGAGCCGTCTCTGCTGGCAATCGGTATGCTTGCTGGCCCGCCAAGCCTGAGAAGGCCCCAGCTTCTGCAAGTCTGCTTTGCTGAGAACCTGGGATGACTTGGGATGGATGCCCTGGAATGATGGACCCGGCAGTGCTGGGGCATGCACTGGAGGTGGATAGAGTTTGTGGGGCAAATCAGGAAACGATCGTCCCCCATTCCCCTGCTTTCTCGACGTCTTTCTTGTTTCTCGGCTTTGACGACAGAACGGGGGGCGCTGGGGGCTTGGAGCGTCACCGCCATCGCATTTCTTGTCTCGGTTCTAGACACTCAGCTCTGCGGGTGCGCATGTGATAGATAGACGACAGCCCAAGAAACGCTGCTACGTAGCGAGAAACACTCGGCAGCCAATGGAACGAGAGCGTGGCTTGAAAGTTCCGTGAGACTTGCGGGAAGCAAATGAGCGGGAAGGCCGGGCTCCCTCCCTGTCTAACTGGAGAGCGGGAAGAAGCTTGAGTTATGACTGGAAGTAATGAGCTCCCATCCACCTGCTCCACGGATAGGAATGACATGAATCGTCGTGATGTAGGGCTGAGCAAATTGGGTGTGGTGATATCATAAAATCGTGCATCGGGTAAATGGAAACCACAGTACTCAAGCCGACGAGAGTGCAGAAAAGTTAAAGATCTGGACCTGCAACGTATTCACAAGAGCCACATTATCAACGAGATAATACCACATCATTGCAGGACTGGGGGGCAATTGGAAGCGTCCAAATCCTTGGGGCTTGGAATAATGTTTAAATTGCGGTGATGGAGTCGTCCACAAGAAGCGAAATCGGGAATAGCCCCACCTTCCACCAAAAATAGGCATGGAAAAGGTCCCGACTCGCGTCTAATCCGTCGAAAATTTCCGCCTGTCGTGTGCCCAACAGTTCATCACGAGTCACGATAATGCCCTATCCATCAAGCGCCGGGCCGGCTGTCTATCCACTAAATCTATCAGAGCTTCGCAGTCAGAATTCTCTCCGGATCTCGAGCGCCCACGGGAGACTGTGCAGGACATGCATTGCACATAGGAGAGGTGCGACGTGATGAGCAACCTAAGGTTGTTCTTCAATCGGTCCCCTTTCCTTCCTGCTGGCCGTCGTAGATTGTCTGCCCCGGTGTCTTCAAAGTGCTACATAATACACGAGTACAGCTTCCAAGAGGCGAATCCTTACGACCTCCGTGGGACTGCACCACAACACCCATCCAAACTCTGCGTAAAAAGAAGTAGAAGAAGAAGAAAAATGCATCAACCACTTAGCGAGAACCCGACATCGCCGCTCTCCCTCCCCAACCTGACCAGCCTCATCCTCATCCCCTCCGCCCTCTCCAGCGCCTGCCCCTCCAGCGCGGACCCGAACCCGCACCCGTCGACCCAGGCCCCGACCCCGTGCTGCAGCACGTTGCGCGCCCGCAGCCTGCCGCCCCGGACGTGCCCTACAGACCCGTGCAGCGTCATGCGCTCCCTCGCCGGGTCGTAGACCCCGCGGTGCAGGATGTTGTTGTCGTAGAAGGCCACATCCCCCGGCGCCAGCCTGACGCGCGTCTCGGCCTCCAGGCCCGTCTCGAACGGACCGGCCGCCCTCTCGGCGGCCGTCCGGGCCCGCGCGTGCGAACCCGGCACCACGACCAGGCTGTCGTCGTCGTAGAGCGCCAGGTTCCACTGCGCGTGCCACGCCGGCTCGCGCAGCCGGGCCAGCTCCTCCTCATCCGAGGCAGAGGCGGGGATGTCGTCCCTGTGCCAGCGCAGCTCGAAGGCGGACCCGGGCCGGACGAGCATGTTGAGCAGCTCCATGACGAGGTCGTCGCCGCTGCAGCGGCAGCCCTCCTCCTCCTTCTCGCCCGTAGTACCACCGCCGTCGCCGCCGCCGCCGCCCATTAGCTCCTTGGCGGCGCCTAGCACCTCGTCGGAGAAGTACAGCCGCGCGAACTCGTCCCGGCCGGGCATCTCCGGGTGGAGCAGCGCCTGGACGCCCCAGATGCCCGCGTCCCCCGGGCTCGACGGCCAGGGCGGGAACTGCTTCCCCACCGTCCGGATGTGCGGCCAGCGCCCCGAGCGGGCCAGCTCTGTCGCCTCGGCGGCCGCGGTCCGGAGGGCGGCGAGCCGCTCCGGGGTGAGGATCGAGGGGATCACTACGAACCCGTCCCTTTCCAGGCTGGCGAGTAGTGCTGACTTGACCATTGTGCGCAAAGTCGGACCCTTCTCGTTTCTTCTTGAGCAGTTAGTTACTCTGAGCCTCTAAAAGCAAGATTCCCTTACTTCGAAATCGGGCACGTATCAGGGTTTGAGATCAGCCCCCGAGTGGGAAAGGGAAGGCTTGGCAAGATCCCGGGAATTGTGGAGGGAAATGTAGCGGAAAGCCCCGCACGATCCGCATGAGGCGACCCTTATCTGCCCCTCTTCTCCAGTCAAGGAGCGGAGCCGGGAAAAGAACAGGAGGACATGATCAGTCCCGATCAGACGGCTGTCTCGGGGACAGGCAATGTGCTGCTGCCGTGCACTACGGAGCGGGGGTAAGGTTTTGGGACATTCAGCTCCCGATTCCCCTCCCCCAATCTAGTTCTCGAGTGACTCGCCATTTGCTGAAGCCGATCTGGAATGTGAACGAATACTTTGAGGCCCATTGGGCATTTGGGGGG
>PYSP01000337.1:0-40124 GCA_003049395.1 Pseudohalonectria lignicola
CGCCGCCGCCGCCGCCGCCCAGAATTGGGCCGTGCTGCTGCGGCGGCGGCTGGTGTTGGTTGAGGTGGCAGAGGTGGTGGTGGTGGCGGGCGCCCGCGCTCGGGGCGCGTGGCTTCGGCCGGCGTTGGTGGGGCTGCCTCTGCGGGGAACACCCCGCCGCTCCTCCTCCTGCTGCCCCTGGGCCGCCGCCGCCGCCTGCATCCGCCATGGGGGAGTCGTACATGATGGGGAAGGCGCCGCTGCCGTGCTGGGCCGGCGGCGGCGGGTGGTACTCCGGCTGCGACCTCTGCTGCTGCTGCTGACGCTGACGAAGATGAGGATAGGCCTGGACGTGCTGGGCCGCCAGGGCGGCGTGCGGCGGGCCCCGCGGCTGGGGCATGTAGATCTGCAGGCCTGGCTCGCCGGCGCCGGCCCCGCGGAGGTTGAGCTCCGAGGGGCAGACCGTGCCGTCGCCTGAGGAGGGGGCGGCGGCCTTCCTGTGCTGCTGCTGCGGCAGCGGCGGCGCGGATGCGAAGGTGCTGTATGCCCCCTCGCCGCCCCGGGTGACGGTGGCGGTGGTAGCAGTGGTGGTGGTGGCGCCCCTCTGCTGCTGCTGGCGCTGCAGCGAGATGGCCAGGCCGAGGGACGGGTCCTTGGCGGCCTGGGCGGACGACGACGGCCGTGGCTGCGGCTGAGAAGGAGGGGGCATCGACGCGCTGTTGCCGTTCATGTTGCCGTTGCTTGCCCAGTCCTGCTTGGGGGCGAACGCGGCGGTTGTGGTCCACAGGGCTGGGTCGACTGGCGGGGCATGCGGCCAGTCACCGGCTCCCGTGTTCATGTCCGTGTTCGTGCCCATGTTCATGTCCACCTCCATGTTCAGGTCCACGCTCATGTCCATGTTCATGTGGAGGTTGTGGTGATACATCTTACACCGCCCCTTTGAAATGGACGGGGTATCGAGCGGGGTGTTGGGAAGCATGGGCTGGTCCTGGCCCGGCTGGCGCCCATTGGTGGTGATGTGGGCGGCCTGTACCGGGCCTAGGGGCGGCTCATGGAAGGGGTCGTCGAGGCCGGCCAGCCCGTCATGCATGGTGAACCCGCGGTGAAAGTCATGTTGCATATGGGACAAGCCCGGTACCTTTGCAGTCAGGGGCGGTGAGATTGGGAGCCCGTCATGGGTGGTGGTGGTGTTGTTGTTGCGGAGTGTCGGGTCGTGGTGCATTTCCAACGGGGTGACGGTTGCCGACTGCATCATGGTAACTGCGTGACGCTGATGCTGATGTTGCTGATGTCTCTGCTGCTGCTGCCGCTGGGTTGTATTGTGTGGCCTCACCAGCGTCGTGACTGCTTTCTTGCGGATGGTGTCGCAGAATGTTCCCAGTCTACCAAGCTTGCGCGGCGAAGTCCTCCCGTTCTCGAGGGGAGGGGTCGCTGGTGCGGACTGGGCGTGCAGAGCGGGCCGGACAGCGCGAGGCGAGCAGACGCAAAGATGCTCCAACTCGAGCAGTTCTGGGTCCGAGTTAGAGCCGGCCTTGATTCTGTTTCTGTTGGGCGACACTTGCGCTTGTTGTGTGTCCGGCGTGTCTTTCGTGTCTTTCGCGGTTCGCATAGCCTGCTTATTTCCCAGATCCGGGAAAACAAACTCAGTGTGCTCTTCTGACTTGAAGGATATAGCAAAGTCCGCCGAGGTCGGGCGCGAGGTCTCTTCTGTATCCCCCTCCAGCGACAGCTGGAACAGACGGTCACCTTCGCCCGTGGATATGGAGTCGGTCGTGCTACCGTCAAAGCTGACATATTGGTCAAGATCAAAGAATTCGGTCGAGGGAGAGGGTGCCTCCTCGCCCATGGCAGACCAGAAGTGTCCTCCTTGGTCTTCGCCCTCGCCCTCGCCTTCGCCTGCGCCTGTACCTTCGTTGTTGTGGTTCATTGTTGGCCCAACAAGGAGAAGATGTCTATAATCGTCGTTTGTTCAGGAGGAACGTCCGTCCATACACTTCTTGTGTGGCCGTTGGCTCTTTTTTTGAGTCTTGCGCGCTTTGTTCCCGAAAGAGAGTTTATGAGAGATATACGAGAGTTGATTTTCTGCCGAGAGTGGCCGATGGTACCAACCTACTTCTTCTCGTTTCCACAAAGGAACTGTACATGGATGCCCAGATGTCAAGCCTAGACATGCAAGCACGCCAGTCAACAAAACACAGATAGCCGCCATGGCAACGGCAAAATTGGGATAGTGACGGCATTGCTCATCGGCATGGCCTAGTTGACCGTGAGACGAAAGCAGCAAAGTATGGCAAGTGGAATGCCGCATGGCAGCAATGTCAATCTGCTGCTCTGTGCCTTCTATGCTGCTTCATTCCTGAGCATATGGGGAGCAATTGCCCACCCACCACTAGCTGCCCCTGGTTAGAACGGCGAAGACGAAAGCCACCAATCCACCCATCCCTTCTGGCCACCAATCCATGGTCACTGGACGAGAAAAAATCTCGAACAATGAATCCAAGTGTAAGGGGGTTGGCATGAGTGGCAGTATTAGTAACAAAGGAAACTCGCTAGCAGACTATCATCAACCATTCGACATGACTTGCCTTGCTTGGCTTAAAGGGCAGGCACAAAGACTCATTGGGATGGAGGGTGGCCGTACAAGAGCACCTTCGCAATCCGACCAATCGATCGGGACGTTCGAGGTCAGACTTGTTCGGGACAGGGGGGCCTCTATATCGAGTACAATGGGAGACGAATAACATCATTCTGCGAATCGAGAATGCCTCTCAATTCTGGACAGCGAAGTAAAAGTGCAACGCAAAAGGACGAAGGGGACAAGAAAAAAGAAAATAAGAAGAAAGGAAAGAAAATAGATTCAATGATACAGGACTGGTTAGAGACAAGATGGACAGAGCCATGCAAGCCTTGTTACTCACAAATCCTAACTGAAAAATAAAATAGCATACCTACCAACGCAGGCGCATGAAGAGAGACTCGTCCCGCCGGCTTGGAACGTTCGATTGTTTCTACTCCGAGGACACAGCGAGTGCGATTTCGATTGATTTGATGAAGGTGATTTAAACTAGAGGTTCAGTTCGGTGCTTACCTGGGTCCTGCTCAAGGTGAACCACTAGGCCTCTTGCGGGACCTTGCTTTGACGGGACGACAGTGACCTCCACCAGCCAGATAGATCACACCCAACTCGCTGGAAAAGGGGAGAAGCGGCTCCTGCGGCGTAAGCAGGAGCATGTGATCTCGGCAATGCAGAGAGTGATGCTGCTTTGGACGGTGAGTACGTGATAAACCCTTTTCCTTTTTTTGGCTTTACTTTGTGTAAGCAGAAGAATACTTGGGCCAATAGAGCATCCAGAGGGGGATCGCAAGTGGCCTTCTCATAGCTGCCTCTGATGAGATCGCGTGTAACATCCATGTAGCTTGGGGCTTCGTTTCCTTTCAGTCTTTCATAGCCTTCCTCGCCGACGCCTTGAAGTTCGGTGAAGGAAACATGCCCAAAAGAGTTCTGCTCCCACCAAGAAATAGCATGGGCATGGGGAAGCGAGAGATAAGACCAAAAAAAAGAAAAAAGGAGGAGAATTATGGTAAAAAAATTGGCCAATTAGCCAGGCTTCGTGTACTGTCGTGACTCTTCTCCTAGTCCCTTCCTCTCTATGGACTTAAAGAACCTAAAAAAAAGGGGGGGAAGCGCCGTACTCCTGTATGTAGCAAAAGCTGGCGCAGCTCCCAATCTCTCAGTGATGCATGCCCCTATATATACCCCTTGGAGATGTTCAAAAGAGAACGCCGTCGTGTTTCGCCATGGAATCGGCAGAAACACTTTATGGGAACACAAAAACACAGACAAGTATCCTGGGGATCAAGGTATCCGTCAGTCTACAAACAAACAAACATGCGCCTGTGAAGCAAGGGGGTATATCCCATCTTCGGATTAATTAGACAAAGAGAGCAAAGCAAGTAGGAAATAAATGCTGTGCATGAAAAAAAAAAAACAAGAAACAAAGTCGTGGAGAAATTCAGTAGGGCGCTCCGGTAGAAGGCCTCGTAACATGTTAAGAAGGAGGAGTAGCAGTAGTAGTAGTGGCAGCAGCAGCAGCAGCAGCAGGAGTAATAGCAGTGACAGCGACGACCGGAAATGGCGCTGAAGAGGCAGAAGAGCCAGCCTTAGCCGCTGCGGCCGAAGAGGCGTGCTGGTGCTGATGCTTGTGCCTCCTCCTCATCCGCGGCCGGTTCAGCACCACGTTGGGGCAGCTGAGCGCCAGGTCTCCCGCGGCCTGGAAGGCCAGCACCCCGCCCCTGTAGCGCCGTATCCTGCCCATTTGCCTGCTGCCGCTGCCGCTGCCGCTGCCGCCTAGCCGCGCCCGCTCCAGCGACTCGAGGCTGCGGATCCACGAGTCGTCCGTCAGGTCCCCCTCGAGCTCCCCTTCGTCCTGCGCGTCGTAGTCCACCATGATGACGTCGCTATCGTGGCCGTCGTCTTGCCGCGGGCGGTCGGCGGCGGCGGCGGCCACGTGCGGGTCCACCTCGAAGGGTGGCAGGGCGCCCGCAAGGCAGGGGTCGTGGCGTAGCGTCGAGTAGCTGGTCTGGCCGGGCGCAAGGCTGGGTTCGGTAGAAGTCAAGGCACGGGCTGAGATGGATGTCGATGCTGGTAATGGTGGTGGTGGTGGATTGGGCGTTGGCGTGAGAGGCGACTGGTGGATGACACCCGGGTCCTCATACGCCACCATCTCGCCGATGAGCTGCTGCACTGTCCTTCGATTTGCGGGGTTGTTGTGGAAGCGTGCGTTTTGTTGCCTTCTCAGCCTCTTCGCCTCGAGGCGCAGGTCTGATTGGCTCTTTGCGCTGTGCGTCAGGTCTGGAGTGGCAGAGGGGGTCCCGGCGACGATTGGTCTTGAAAGATTCCCGTTATCTTCGTCCTGAGAATGGTCGTGTACTGGATGCTCATATCCAGTATTTGGCACGGGGTATGGTTGTGGGTGAGGGTGTGGACCGGTATTGCTCTCATTCTTTTTTGTGCTGGTGCTAGCAACTGGGAACTCAGATGGTTGTGACGACTGCGACGACTGTGACGATTGTGACAGGGTCCTTTTCGGCTGGTCGTTGGCATCTAGTCGCCGTAGATGTTGCTTGCTGAGCCGGCGGATCAAGCTCGATATGCCTTTGACACGATTGGTGGCAGGCAGTTGCGTTTCGCTGTCCTCCTCCAGGCCGTCCAGGTCTGCGAGGTCTGAGCTGGCTGGTGATTGCGTGGGTGAGGAAGACGGGAGCCTTTGCCTCAAATCCATGGGACATATTTGAGGCTCATCCGCACCCGAAGCCCTTGCCTGAGTCCCGAATGTGAAGTGTTCGAACATGGCCCCAGTGACTGGAGGGCTCGTTTCTTGAGAGGAGCCTGTCATGATGAAGATGTGAGGGCCCTAGGGAAAGGGCTGGAGCAGAGCGGGAGTGCTTGCAGATTATTGTGCTGGTAGGTATGCATCGAGGGTCGCGAGAGGCAAAGGCGCTAATATCGTCTAACAACGCCGTGGTTGCCCGTCTACCACTCACGCTCGATTCCGAGGCAAGGGTCGAAGCTAGCTGAGGTTCACCAGTGAGGGATTATCGGCAGCCCAATTCGCGAGTAGGCCTCTTTCGATCATTTATCTTCCACAAGCCGAGTGGCAGAGCCAGACAGAGGAACCAGCGACTGGCAAAAAGGTAGCGACTGGGATGTCCAGAAGAATGCGACCCGTGAAATGTTGATCCTCAAGCTCCTCAAGCATGCTGACAGCACTCTTGCCCGTGGAGCTGGATCAGACACGGCGTGCTGTCTGGGACAACTGCAACGACAAATGGCCCATGATAAAGTGGAAAAAGACCAGGAAAGGAAGGCAAGGGAGGAGGATAACGGCCGAGGGGGGCACGTTATTGGGTCAACGACACGGCCCTGAAGAGATGACGTTCCGGGCAGCACCGCAAATTGGGAGCGGTTCTGATTAGGAATACTGAGGCTGCGACTCTTAGAGGAAGGATGAGGAGAAACTGGATTCACTCGAACTGGAACCAAATGGGCGGGTGTCAACCCAAAGGCCCCAAGATCCCAAATAACCCCGACACAAAACGGCATGGTGTGGAGAACTAGACAGTGCGACGGTCCTGCACGACTCGACCATATGCAACGCATTCAGGGTCCCGGCGTACCGGTACCATTACCCAGCGTCCCAGCCAGTGCCTGCGCTCCTCCTTGGATGAGAGCTGATAGGTAAATGTCACCTGAGGGTTGGAAGCTCTGGGAGCGGGAGTGGGACGATAGGCTTGTACCCGCTACCTGGCTCATTGGCCGGAACTGGCTGGGAAAGCCTGTTACCTTGTGCGACCTGTGGGGTCTGAAGAAAAGAGCTAGCGTCACCATTTCACCAATGCCAGAGGCAGCACAGCGCAGAGGAGCCAAATTCGTACTGTGGTAAATTGTGTGGCCCAGATGGCCGGGATTCCAGCGTCCTTCGTCCAGTCAGAGTCGAAGCCAGATCCCTGGTTGGGTTTAGCTGCCCCGCTTCGGCCGAGCACGGCCCAACCGAGGGGGTCTCTCTCTGTGCCTCTCGATCCTTCGCTGAGAGTCTGGGGCTTCCTCGGCTGGTTGCGCCGCAAAGGTGCTGATATGGTTCTCTCCTGGTTTATTGGCATGCATCCTAAACTCCGGTCGACATGACAGGGTAGACAAAAGGGGGATGAAGGGAAAGAGTCGGTGGAAACTTTCATATGGACCCGTTAAGAACTCAGAGAGGCCTAGGGTGGTACAAATGTCTCACTTTACGGGCTTGTCTGCCAGCGCGAGAGCAAGCCTGAACCAGAACTGTACATACACTACCTAGCTGCCAAAAAGGTGTCTGCGGCTACTTAACATATTCTCCCTAATTCAACGCTTCCAACTGTCCAGTGCATTCTTACCTACAACTTACCTGGCAACACGGATGGCCCTTAGTCGTTGACGGGGAGTCAAGTGGATTTTACAGGAGATTTGGCTCACTTGAGGCATAACGAAGCCCATCATCCCGATCCCTTCAGTCGGAAACTGGCGTTGGCGCCGGGCCAGCGACGATCTTGCGAGGTCGAACCACTACAGCGGTTCTGGGTCCCACCCAAAATGTGCCACGTACAGGCGCTGAGGCCGATGTGTTTCCGCCTAAAGCGGCCCAGAATTTCGTGCCAACCTTTCCCAACCCAATCAACAGCAAGCCCGTAACCCTCCTCCTCGAGTCTGTGGCAGGGCTGATCCTCTCAGTGGGAATGGCCGTGTGGCTTGATTGGATGTGAACCCGACAAACTGGATCATCACCATCTGTCCACTGTCCACTGTCGTCGCTGCCTGACTCTTCCAGAACCCTGAGATCGCTGAATGTGCTGCCTATCCGAATCCGCATCGTCCAGAGTAGCAAATCCTCAAAGCATACTACTACGCGGCAGGCAATACTACCTACACAACAATACTCGTGGGGGGATCATGAAACGGTGGGGTGAGCCTGAGACAGCGCCGCCTAAATGTTCGGCGACAAAGTCTCCTAGCTCTTGCATTGCGCTCGGTTTGAGGAGCTGGCGCCTTCCAGGCGTTGTACTGCTCGCTGCCTTTGGCTCGAACAAGTTTGGCCGTAGTTACGGACTACCACACGGGGCGACTCCTAATGGTGGCTCAACGATGTTGTAGGTCTGATACTCCATACACGGAGCACTCTCTGTAAGCAGGCAAAGGGGACTGGGATAACTTGCCTAAATAATGCACGTTCTTACGGAATCCCAGAGGACATGTTGCACTACCACATAAGCTTGTTGCCGGTTGTAGGGGGCGGTATCCTGCATTCCCATACTAAGGTATGTAGTAAGAGGAACTCACGACTTGAATGTCTTGTTGAGAAGCTCTTGATCTTCTTGGGTTTCGCGATACCGAATTCCATGCTCCTTCTACAGCCAGTTACAATTACCCTTAAAAGCCAATACTCTATCCTTTCCCACTCCTGTCTGTCTCTATCCGACGTTCGTGAGCCATAAATAAACAAGCGGCGCAATCTCATGTTTCCTGAGAGCTTATTATCACGACCATCTCTTGGACCTGACTTTTTTTTAAAGATGAAAGGGTCCTCACAGTTATAGTCAGGGGTCCTCAATCGCTATTCGGCAACGCTTCATCTGATGACAGTGATAGAACCACAGAGAAAACGCGGGAGAGCTTCGCAAGGTCCCAACAGAGACGCCTGTGTTCCGGTTGCATTGCCGCTTTTTATAGCGTTGTTAGACGCCCACCCTCGCCGGAACCAAGCAGGATCAGGGGACCTGCATTCAGGGAAGCCCGCTCCCGTGCCCCCGTGCCCCTAAATAGCTGATTTAAACACGTAGGCCCGGCACGCGGGGGTGGGATTTTAACTGTTTGGAGGATCGAGGAAACATCATCGGACTGGAAACGAAAAGGCCGGGCCCGAACATGAGGTCGTCGTCATTGCACAGCCCTACTGCGCTAGGTACGTACTTGTCGCCTTGGATAGGCCCTACCCTTGGCTGCATCAGGAGATGAAAGGGCTGAGAATATTGAGGCCAGCTGGGAAAGTCGTTCTAGTGTCACCGGTGTTACTATGTATTGAATTTGCCAAGGCGCCGTGCCGAGTTCGCAGTCAGAAGCAGACGGTTTTGGTGAGTAACGCCAATCGGAAAGGAGGAACCCAGCCGCTTTGTCTGACGGCGAAGTGAGGGGGTACAGGGAGAACAATCCGCAGGGAGGCACTCACTCCCAACTGCCCTGTGACTCAGGTTTGAGAGACTGGGCTGGGCTTTAAGACAGTCACCGAGGCCTCAGCAGGAGGTGATCAGCCAATCCGCTCCCACCATTGCAGCGAACCTGAGCAATAGAACCGACTGGAACCAACGGTTTTTAGTTTTCGCATGTCGATGGTTTATCACGGACTGTTTGGCTTGGGGCCCCTTTGCCAATTGTGCCCTACTTTAATGCCTTGGCACCAAGCCGAATCTTCCAATGGGATCACCCCTCCCCTCCCGGTAGTAATGGCCGCCCATCTGTCGAAATATTACCCCCAATTCCTCGGCTTTGAGCATGCTGCCCTTCCAAGCCTCTTCGCCAGTTTGGCTTTCAACATCACAAACGAACGTCATCCTATAAAAGTCCTCTCCAGTGGATCTCGGTGATCTTTTTCATGACTCCCTCAAGACTCTTCGACGCATTGGAAGCCTTGGAAGCCTTGGGGGCCATGGAAATTCCCCCTCGTGTTGAAGCTTCAGCAGCCGATCGGAGACCACAGCATGAGTTTAAGAGTGCCCGCCAAGCGCCAAGTGGGAGACGCCAAGCGTGCACAAGAAAAAACCAAGAGCGCGAGCTTCTGATGGCATGTTGGGCGTATTGCCATCGCCCTCGCCCTCGCCCTCGCATCTTCCCATTCGTAGGCCCTACGATCATCATCTCTTGATTCCTTTGTGCTTCGTAAGGGCTCGGGTTTCCGGCACTAACCGACACAGAAAAGCCTCGTCCATCGAGGTTCGCTTGTCGTGCTTTGTCTTGGGAGTGCCCAGGAGCCTGTCATGGTGCCCATTCGTGATCCCTCATTATCAACCAACCGATTCGCTCTCTGTTCCTTTAGGTTTCCCGATCCTTTTGTTCATCTAGCTTGTTCAGTAATTCACGGGTCCCTTAATCATCTCTGTGTATAGAGATTCCAACGTTTTGCCACACAGCTGGTAATATCCTTCTATGCCTCTGTGGCAGGCACCTGGCTCCAGGCCGTTATACACCCACGTAGCCTAAAGCAGTGCAAGAGGCCTTTCAATCGAAGGCAGCCAGCAAGAGACATCAGCCTAACACACCGAGAATCGGTTTAATCTGTTGGTGGCGCAAGACTCGCTCAGCAACCACAGACTGGGGCGTTTTCCCCAGCGGTCAGCCAGCCAGCCAGCCAAGTTAAGCTGTGTTCGAGGCGGGGGGTTTTTTCATTTTCATTTTCTGGTGTACGCCGACTTACCCCATGAGGACGTGGCCTTTCCCTCCAGCTTGTCGTCATTGAGCCAGATAGGGCGGGACGGGCTCGAGTCCTATGACTTACCTGATCAATATTGTGGCTGGAAACTCTGAACCAGGCTGGACAATTGTCATCGACTCCTCCGTATAAACAATCGCTCAGACCCCTAGGCAGCCATCCAGCCATCCAGGCGCTCGCTCTGTTATGAGGGATGTGCCGCGGGTCAAGCTGATGGTTTGAAAACTGCATCATCACTCGTCACACGCGCCAAAAAGAAGACTGTCGGAAGCGATAGGAGAGGGAGGGGGACAGACGGAAGGAAAATGGTGTCCTTCAACTTCCAAAGAAGGAAACTTCAAGATGAGGAGAGCAAAGCTGGCGCGGACAGACCCTTGGAGCGGGTGCGGGAGCGGGCGTGTCCCCCAAGCGGGACCCGCATAATAGCCCCCCTCCTAGACGAGCCGTGTTCGGCCCACGCTGTCGAGCGGAACCACTCACGACACCTGGAATGGTGAGTGCCTCTATTTTTGGGATACACACCAGGCATCTATCAATTTACTAAAGCAGCTCCACAGGTGCAAGGATTCCGAGGAACGGATCCGGGTCAATGCAGGTAGCGAGCGGGACCGTTGCGCCTTCATGATCCACAAGGCCCTCCTCCGACACTACTCGGACTACTTCCGGGGCACCGTCCGGACCGACGTCTTCCGGGAGTCCGAGTCCCCCGAGGTCGACTTCCCCGAGGTCGACCCCGTGGCCTTCGGTCGCTTTGTCGGGTGGCTCTACTCGTGTCGCGCCTGCAAGAAGGGCCGCGAGTACGAACCGAACCACAAGTGCCGTGGCCTCGCCGCCGGGGAGGACAGCGGAGGCGGCCACCACCAGCACCACGACCACGCAACGGACTCGCCATGGTGCGGCCCCGAGCTGGAGCACGACTACGTGCTGGGCGATTGGCTCCTCTCAAGGAAGTACTGCACCTTCGTGCTCTCCCACTTCATCACCCACGTCGACGACTCCTTCAGCCTCGACCGCGTCAGGTGGATCCTCGAGAACACCACGGAGGACTCCCCCATCCAGCGGTTCGTCCGCCACTGGGTCTGCTGGCTTAAGCTCCGCTGGCTGGACGGGACGTCGCCCTTGGACTGGGCTCGTTACCCGGACCTCAGCGCGCTCGACTGCGGCTGGGCGGCCACGGACCCAAGGAAGTACAGTCTCGACCACTGGGAGAGCCCCTGCGTCCCGGCGGCCAACTCGCTGTGCTCGCACCGCGTCGTCAAGGAGCCTATGCACTTCGTCTCGGCCGACATGCCCTCTAGGGTGGTGCAGGGGCTCAGCGCTATCCCGCGCCGGAGGCTGTGGGAGAAATTCAGGGACTCGCTCAAGGCGTCGCTCGGGATTCTCGTCCTCGTGTATCACGTATGTCTTTTGTTTGACGCCCTGTCGTACCTCACGTTCCGCTGTGCTATGCTGTGCTATATGGCCGCCTAGACTAACAACGCTAACGCGACCAATCATCGCCGGCTAAAAAACAGTTCTTCTTCCCGTTTGCCTGGGTTGCCATCGCCGCCTACATAGTCGCCGAAGACAATGATCCTTTACTCTTCGAGGCGTCCAAATTCTACAGCCTCGTCGTCGGCTGTTGTGCCATTATCGGGATCTGGCCCATCTGCATGCGCATGATGAAATTGTACTTCGCAATATCCTTCTCGTTGCTGGTCCTGATGGCCAGTGTCCTCTCTTTCGCGTCGTCCTCGACTTGTCTAGCTGTATGTTTTGCCTTCCACTAAGTGCCCCACCCTCCCTCTTTTGTGATTTTTCTAATTTTTTTGATCCTGAGCCCTTCCCTGGGAAGTCAAGAGCTGACTGAGGTGTTTCTCTCACTACTAAGGGGGCCGACAATTCTGTCGAAGTTGGTATCTGTAAGATGGAGATCGGGGTTGGAGTCCTGCAGTTCATCTACGCCATAATCGTGGCATCGTCCTATAAATGGTAAAACGAGGGGGGGACCAGGTATCAAGGGTAGGACGGTTGTGGCCACATACACACACGACTGGCTGGTTGGCGTTTGGAGTTTGATTCTGTGTAAGGCCGACTTGACCTAACAGTATATAGCTTGAGAAAGGGGGAGGGGCTAAAGAAGACAGGAAGGAGTCAAGCAAGCGGCACTACAGCACGCGATAAGCAGACACTGCCTCTATATATTGGCGGTATTAGGGTAGGTACTGGGCTCTGATCAGGGAAATGGGGGTTTAAAAGCTGTTTAGTTGTATTTTATAGCTGCAAAGAAGGGCAAGCAAGCTGACAATGGCGCCCATAGAGGCAATTCCCAGGAGATTACCTAGTCATGAGAGGACGAAGAGTTCCATAGCAATCGTAATGTAAAGGAATCAATAAGCTCTTATGAGCTATTCTGTACTGCAGCTTCCTATTGATGGCAAAGGTTCCAGTCATCTGGAAGCGCAAGCTAGGTTCCACTGCCAGACTGCCACAGGGCAGGTTGCCGTCAGGCAGGGTCAGGTCCCAGCTGGCTAAGGAGTAAGGACCGTGCATAACCGAACGTTCTCCACTCCAATCAAAGATAGCTCTCTCAATTGATTCCCAATTCTACCTTAATCTAGGTCGTCGTTGAGCTCCAACCACAGCCGGAGACGTACAACATTCCTCCAAGCCATGCTCTAGCAATTGAAGCATGTCGCGGATGGTGACGTCCGCTCTGAGACTGGCGGGGGCGGCCACCAGCCCCATCAAGAACCGATCCGTCTTCGTCAGGGTCAGCCCGCCGCCCGAGAACCTGGCCGAGCGACGGGCGGTCCTCCGCATGCTCCAGCGGCATGGCACCGTCGAGATGTTCAAAAGGCTCGCTGTAGGTCGATCCTCTCCATAGCCGAAGTCAATTGGTCACTGGGTGATTGAGGCTTTGCTAAAGTGGAAGTCCCAACATTATACAGGACATCAGCTCCTTCATCTCGATCATGTCCTCCGCCGCCGCCGCATCCGTCCTAGTTGCCCGTAGTCCGATAAGGTACGAATTCATCACGGAGAAGTTCGACCCCCTCCACAATTCTGGTCCCTCCGCCATCACCGAACCCGTGGAGCCGATCGAGGCGGCGAAGCAGTCTGAGGTGGATAGCAACGAGGGCGATGACTGCGGCATTAAGACTAGCAACAGCAGCAGTAGCAGCAACAGCAGCAGCATCATGGACAACATGGACAACATGGACAACATGGACAATATCGACAATAACAACAACAAACCCGCCGACATCCACGACACAGATCAAGTAGCGCAGAAGTCGTTCGTGCTGCACGCCTTCATGAGCCCGTCCTACCAGCACAAGACCATGGTTCGACACTCGCCCCTCCACGGGCCCTGGCCGTCGGAGCCCGAGGCGACGGAAGGCTTCGTCTACAAGGCGCTGTCCGAAGTGGTGCCCAAGGATGCCGCCGCCGACGCGTTCTGTGACTGGGTCACGGGCGGGCAGCTCTCGGACGAGGCGAGGCTGCTGCGCCGCAGGGACCTGGTCGGCGGCGGCAGCAGCGGGGATGAGGGGCCCCCATCCCATGTGTTGGCGCACGTTATGCAACGCAAGCAGCGGAGGGCTTGGAAAGGCCGTTGATCGCAGTTTCTTCCTCTCCCTCTCCCTCTTCCTCTTCATCCTCATCTTCTACGGCTTCCTTTCCCAAAGGCGCGAGGACAGAAGTAAGAGCATAATACCATTACTCTACAGCAGAGGGCAAATCGCTGTTCAATGGATGCGGGGAGTTGTGATGGGCGGGGACACTCGGATCTATGAGCACATAACGAAAAGGGCAACATCCGTCAACCAGAGCACTGGAAAAGGGGGGTCCGCCTTCGTCGCGTCAGAAACATTCCGAGGCGCTGGAGAGCATACCTGCGTACCTAGCTTTGATCGCCCACCCCCTCAAGCCGTCCCCTCCGAGGATCATAGGGAGATATCCTGACACACCCGCTTACATCATTCGCGGCATGCACGCCCCTCGGAGGATAGAAATCACAGCGATCCTCTCCTCCTAGACCCGGCTGCTCACCTTGCCTCAACTGACTTATCGTCGTCTTTGAAAGGCAGATTGGGATGGACGGGATAGGAAATTTTTTTCCCGATTTGACGCTCTCAGGCACGAAACACCGGGTAAACTGACCCCGACTAGTGATAGACGAATCCATGTGGGAAGCCCTGCAGCGGCTTTCCAACTTTCTGCGTTTCAGCGGCCCGGCAGTTAAGGTTATCACTCATGCGACGGCCACAGCACATGGAGGTGACAGATGGTGTCTTGGCATTGGGGGAATCACCCTCTTGAGGATCAATCGAACCAAGATTTAATCGGATGGCATATCATGCGCTAGGTGTGATGGGTCTGGGATATGACAGACATCTGCTCTGTCCACCTAGAACCAGTAGACTAGATCTTCCTTCTTTTTCTTTGTTCGGTCTCCTCAGAGCCACAGCGTACTGTAATTCTGTGATTCTATCTTGCGGTATCCGTAATGCGTATCCGTAAAGTGAAAGTGACGACAGTTAGTGGGGCTCAGCACGGCAGTCGGCACTTTGATGCGCTCTGACGGGGCGGCACAGCGCTCCCTTCCGTCATCCAGCACCACCGAAACAGGGCAGCTGCCGAGGTGAGCACACGACGTCAGTCCACGGCCGCATTTGCATGGGGCGTCAGAGTTCCACCAGCGAAAATCAAGGAACCCAATTTTCTTCGATTTTTGATATTGATGGCACACACTGCCACTACACGGCAGGCACATGAACCATCTGGAGACAGTCACGGGCTCTTGGGGAATCCTAGCAGAACTGGCCAGGCCCCGGTCTCCCTTGGCCTTGAGGCCTTGACCGTTAACAGCTCGCTGATATGACGTCGAAGAGGGACCCGTAGTTCGGAAGAAGGCATGCATGCCCGCTTGGCCTGCCAGACCCAGATGTGATATGCAGTACTGTGTAGTAGTAAAGCGGTAAGTAGAGAGGCGTGAGAGGGTAGACACTCGACAGCCACATCATCCGTTCTTGGTTTTGACGGCTGGGGCTCGATCTTGTTCTTTGCAAAGTTTGTATGGGTTCTCTAGCGCGAGCAAGCTTGTCAGGCTGAGCCAGGATGGTGACGATGGCAGGACCTTTGACCCTGCTTCTGTTGCTGAAACGCTTCCGTTTATATGCAAGTGATCTCTCCCGTCTTTCCCAAGCTCCAAGCCACACTTTCTTTGCCATTCTGTCAAGAAACATCATTCACAGTCTCTCCCACCCGGCCTGCAACCAAAACACTGCTTCTGCCCCTGCATCACATCTTTCTCCTGCAGGAGTTCCCCTCCCCCCTTACCAATATCTCCAGTCCAAGGCTTCCAGCCCTCCTGAAAGTACGCTGCTCGGACTGTCTCTTCCGTTGTTACACACGTGGACAGCCGTTACCACCGCTAGTACTCTCCTCACCATTTAGAGGAAAATAAAGAAAAGCCATAAGGCCTGCCCCTTGGACTTCACATCGTCTCTCCCTTGCTGTTTCTTCCCCCCCAAGAAGAAAAGAAGCCGGTTTTTTTTAGCTCAAAATGGCGGTAACTGGTCTTATCCACCACATCGGGACGTTCCTGCTGTTCACAGCGACGGTGCTCCTGATTGTCACCAACATCACGGCGCCCGTGGTGCACCATCTGTCCCTCTTGAGGGTCAACCTCGAGGGGAATTCGGCGGTGACGCTTGGCACCTTCGGCTACTGCGTTCTCAACGATGCCCGGGGCGGGATGTAAGTAACCAAAAAACCCGAATCCCCACCAAGGAAGCAAAATGAAAAGAAAAGGGGGTGTCAAGGGAAAAAACCATAGAGGCTAACAAAACAAAACAAAAAACAGAGTAAATGGCAACGACAGGTCGGACCGCTGCTCCCCCTCCACGGTGGGCTACAACCCGACCGAGGTGGTGGGCGAGGCGGCCGGGCTGGACTACTACCAGACGGCCGAGGACACGACGAGGGCGCTGACCAAGGTGATGATCCTGCACCCCATCGCCACGGCCATCTCCTTCGTCGCATTCGCCCTCTCCCTGGGCGCGGGCATGTTCGGCAGCCTGCTCGCGGCCATGGTGGCGCTCCTCGCCTTCACCGTGTCCCTCGTCGTCCTCATCACCGACTTCGTCTTCCTGGGCATCGTCCGCACGGGCGTCAACGAGTCGAGGAGCACCTCGGCCACGGCCTCGTTCGGAGAGGGCCTCTGGACCCTGCTCGCCGCCACCATCTGCCTCCTGTTCGGCACCGTCATCGTCTTCTTCTCGTGCTGCTCCGCCAGGATGCACCGGCGCAGGGACGGCCGCCACACCAAGGCCGTCGATGGGTATGCCCCTCCCCCGAGGCGCCGTCGGTGGTTCTAGATTTTTCTTCTTTCTTTTTCTCTTCCTCCTTGCCCTATTTTTTGTCTTCCTCCACTCTTCGCAGTAGTCAGAAGTTCCCTTGGCCTGTCGCTTTCTATTCCTAGTGGTAGATGGCGGCGACGGTTGAAGGTCGTCTGAGTATTTCCAGAACAGGAAACAAGATAGAAAAGGAAAGAACAGAAACGAGAAGAAAAAACAGAACCAACCTGGCTTAAACAAATTCCATTCCACTTTCTTCTCCTCCATCTCTCATGTATCCATCCATCCCTGCATCCAGTGTCCTCTTCCCCATCCTCTTCCCCCTTCCGCATCGAGATGTAACTGTCGTTATTTTTTGATATTTATGCAAACAACCCATTCCTTTTTGGCTTTTTTTCTATCAGATATAGTTATTCCGCCGACATGGCAGACGAAGACAACGACAACGACTACGACAACAACAACAAAAACAACGACAACTTCAAGACACGTCAGCCGAACCAGATCTCCATGCAGATCTCGGCCCCCCTGAACCTGGTGGAGCCGAGGTGGCAAACAAGAAGCTAAAGTGGGATGCCGTTGTGGCGGCTGGTGACGCTGGCAGTTTTTCCTCACATTGCGTTCTTTCTCACGCTTCACAATTTCTCTACTTCCCTCTCGTCGCTCCCTTCATTTCATGCAGATATATATCTCCAAAGGGCGACCTCGCAAGATTGTGGCTCAATGTAATTTTTGTATCATAATAACAGTCTCGGTCGAGTTTGTCTCGCTTGCGGGGGATGCGGACGAAGTCCGGATGTTTATGGGATATTTGTTTTCCTTCAAACCTCTATCTATACCCAAATTTCATTGCATCTTTACCGAACGACCCAGCAGGCCTCAAGCTGGACACACCTTAATCCTATCTTCTCATGAAACTATTTCAGTTCCGCCAGAGTGATATTGGAATCTGAAGCAAAGCACCTCAGTGTCGTCGACGACTAGAAGCCTCGGATACATTTCGCATCACATGTGTACGCACCAAGATAATTTGAACATCTTGGACACCCCAGGTAGCCCTCAGCCTCCCAGGCAGGAGGAGGAGGGCCTTCACGACGTCTTATCTACAGGGCCGAAAGCCGCGGATGGAAAGAGACAAGACCATAAAGTGTCATAAATCATCGTAAACTAGGGTACAAAGAACGGAACCCCCCTTCGCAGGGAATATTTTCTCCGCTTCCAACTTTCACCGCAGTTGAATCTTCTTGTGTGTATTTTTCTTCTCCTTTTGTGCGTGCATGTGTGTGGTCCCTTTGTGATGAATGATGAACGATGAATGAACCGATAGTAGCGTGAGCCGTAGCGTCTCTCTCGGTGCACCCTTTCTGACTACCTACCCAGGTAGGTCCCTACTAAGTGGGTATATGTCTCCCAGGTGACCCTCCTCTCTTTACCACCTCTTTCGACTAATCCAACATCACCCCTTTTTGTCCCAAAAATCAAAGAATCAAAATCAAAAAAGCAGAAAACCAAATATCATCGTATATGCACTGAGCATATCATTAAACTTGGGTAGTTGGCCAGGAAAGGAGGGTTTGAAATCCAACATGACAAGGTAGGGTCTATACAACAACAACGCTTGCTTGAAAGATCGAAAAGAAGGCATGTACCAAAGAATGCGGGAAAAAAGAGAAGAAGAGACCCCTATCGACCGGGAACCGGGGACCGGGGTCGGAATGGCCTATATCTCGCCGTAAAATTGAGTTGTGAGAGATCAAGGATGAGCCATCCAGTGGTCGTCCTTGTTCGCGATTGATGACATGTTCCATTTTGTTTTCTGGTTGGTGACGAAGCAAGCCTCCAAGCTTAGAAGGTCTCTGACTCTTGCGATGCAACAGTCCCGAAAGTGTCTATTGAAACGCTTGATGAGTTAGCACCCGGTAATCACTGCTAGCCACAGACATCCCCGTAAAATGCGAGGTTAGACCCGGCAAGGGGTGCAAAATAAGAGGAGGGACAAACAAAAAGACACACCTCGCTTACGGCGCCTCTCCTCATCAGCGCTGCCTACGCTCTTGGGCGTCATGGCCCTTGGCCCGCTAGGTCGGCGGGTGGGCACGGCGCCGCCCAGCGCGCCGCTCAGGTTCCTGTTCTCGAGCCGGGGGCTCCCGTTGTAGCTGGCATGCGTCGCCGTGCCGTAGCCGCTCTCCACGCTGTGGTAGGGCAGCGGGCTGCTCTTCTGCAGCTTGGACAGCCGGTTCGACTTGGGGGGCGTGCTTCGCCCGCCGGCAGCACCGGCGGAAGAAGAAGCAAGGGCGGCGCCGCTGCCCGAAGGGTCGACGATGGGCTCCTTGGGCGGGCGGGGAGGCCCGGCGGCGGCAGTGACCTCTGCTGCCGGTCCCGGGGCCGGGGAGGGCGACCAGTACTGCGGGTCGTTCTGGCCGGCGGCCGACGCGTCGCTGTACCGCTGCGGGCGCGGGTTGTTGGCCTGGCCGTGGAAGCGGTGCAGGCTGGTGGCTGAGCCGCCCCAGTGGCCGGAGTTGGGCGAGCGGGGGGTGTCGTAGTCGTGGACCCGAGACTCGAGCGCCTGCTGGAAGGGCTGCCCGGAGCGGGGCTGCGGGTGCTGCAGATTCAGCGAGTTGCGGTGCGCCTTGTACTTGGGGTCCTCAGGCGTCATGTATGCGAGGCGCGGGGGCAGCGCCTCGTCAAAGGGCATCATGCTCTCGTCGGCATCCATCCGGGGCATCCTGGGGAGGTCCTGGTCGGAGAAGCCAGTATGGAGTTTGTCATCCCCATAAGGGTCCACGTTCGGATACCCATCGTAGCCCGCCAGGTCCGAGCCGGAGCGTGACGGTCCGTTGAAGTCGCCGCCGTCGGCGTCCTTCCTCGAGTCGCGGCTGCCCCGGAAGACCTTGCCGACCACGCTGGACGTCGTCGTCTCGGACCAGCGCGAGATCTTGGGGAACCAGTTGGAGGAGCCTGACGACTTGTGCTTCTTGCTCTTGTCGGTGCGGGGCGTGTTGTCATTGCTGAGAGACCCCTGAGCAGGAACAGCCGGCTGCGGCGGGGTACCCAGCGGCACCGAGCTGCCTCGCACACTGCGGTCTTGTGGCACGTTGAGCATCTCCGCGTTGCTGTCGTTGTTGCTGTTGCTGTACTGCTTGTGGTTGCTCAGAGCAGCTTCTTGATGGTCGTCATCAGGGTGGTCATCAAGGTGGCTATCGTGGCAGCCATCGTGGCGGTCCATGCCCATACCCATGTCGTGATCATACTCGTCCTCGTTCGCCTCGGGCACAGTGCTGATGCGGTGATCAGAGAACTTGCGGTCATAGCCGAGCTTGCCAGAGAGGTTGCGGGACCCAGGAATCGAGAGGTGGCCCGACTGGCTGGCGTGGCTGGCCGTCGAAGTGCCGGCATTGCCCTCGGGCTCGTAGCCCCGGTCATGCTCGTACTGCACCGCCGGCTGCAGGTTCTCAAAAGAATGCCCGGCCCCCTGCATCGGGCTCACTCCCGCACCCGCACCCGCACCAGTGCCGACTCCACCTCCAGCACCCGCAGTCTGTGCCTTTAGGACGTCAACTTCGGTGAGGAGCTGCATGAGCATGTCCTCAATGCGGCCCAGGTCGTTGTTGCCCTTTGCGCTCAGGCCCTTCAGCGCCCTCCTGAACAGGTTCTGCTTCTTAGTGGGCAGGTCCTCTGTTCCCGTCTGAGAGCCGCCGCCCTGGAAGGACCTGGCCCCGCTGCCGGGGAGTGCGCCGCCGGCATAGACGCCGGTTGTAGTGCCGTTGGTAGTCCCGGTTGCGGTGCTAGGGAACGGCCTCGGCCCGCCGATGGCCTTCTGCACTGTCTTCTCCGTGTTCTCCTCCACCTCCCGGATAATCACGTCCTCCGAGTCGGCCATCATGACCTTGATCTTCTCGAACGACTCACGCATCTCAGCCGCGGACCGAACCAGAGTCATCAAGATTTCAGTGTCGCGCGCACTTCGCTGAGCGTCCCGGACCATGAGCTGTCGAGTGGGGGTTGAGACATCTGTCAGCAAAAAAAAACCCCAAAAAAACTTGCTGGCGAAACTGATCGGATGGGGAAAGGATACTGTGAAGCGCAAAAGAATACAACTTACATGCTGCATCAAGGCAACAATATCTTTCGACTCGATGCGGTCAATCCCTGCACCTGTCGAGGCATCATATAGCGGCGACCCCATGCCGTGAGACATACCGCTCATGTGCCTCAGCCCCTTCGGGGTGAAGAAGGGGTCCTCCAAGTTGGCAGGCTGGGAGAACTCGACCCCTTTGCCCTTGCCCCTGTGCAGGTCGGGAGTCTTGTTGGGGCCCTGCGAGATGTAGCCCTCGTCGACCTTGTGGCCAAGCGGGCTGCGCGTCGAATAGTCCTGGGCAAAAGTCGGCGTCTGGTACACCGGCGCCGTCCCGCCCAGGAGGTTATCGCCGAGCCCCGGCATGTTTACGTTGGGGCTGGTGCCCTCGAACGGGTTGGTCACCAGCGTGTCCCGCTTCCGCTCGTCCGACGTCCGCTGCCACTCCTCGTCTTGCTCCTGGCTCGCCTGGCGGCTGTGCGAAGATGCCATGGCAGCAGCTGTGGCGATGGCAGCCGCACCCGCGGCGACACCCGCAGCAGTGCTGAAGCCATGACCGCTCCGCTGCTGAGGCTCGTCATGCATGCTCGGGCTCTCGTAGTCGTATTCCTCATGGTGCTCCTGAGTCGGCGTCCTGTGCCCCGACCAGATGTCCTGGTCGCGGTCATGCCCATCGTGCCTGTCGTGCTGGTCGTCGCGGTCATGGTGAGAGCCGCCGAGCCGACCCTCGACAACAGAGGGGTTCGACACCTCATCATAGAACCCGAGCTCGGGGATGGGGTCGTTGGCATCCGGCAGCCCGCTGGCGCCCATCTTCGGCCGCTCATAGTCATCGACGAGGCGGTCGACACTGTGGGAGGGAGTGTTGGCCGGTCGGCGTCCGTCCATTGTCCGTTCCTTGAACGACTTGTTCCGCTGGACACCAGCCCCCACGAAGCCCTGCTGGTCTTCGTAGTCCTCGTCCTCGTCTTCGGCGCGGGGCTGCATGCCCTTCTCCATCGCGGCTCTCCTGAGGGCGGCCGAGGCTGCAGCGACGGCAGCCCCCGTGATGGCTGTCTCCGACGCGGTGGGCGAGTTGCGATCGGATCGACGCTCGACCGATGCTGACGCCGGCACCTTGCGGCCATACTGGTCGATCTCGTACTCGCCAGCGTACGTACCAGGCCTGGGCTGCCCGCGGTCGCGGGAGAAGCCCGACTTGGTCGAGGTTGTTGCTGCTGGTGAAGGTGGCGACACCATAGCCGCTCCCTTCGCCAAGCCGTCGAGCGAACGCTGGCTGGGAGTGGAATGGTCGTGCGACTGATGTGAGCGTTGCGCCTCCTCCTCCTCCTCCAGCGTCACCATCGAACCACCCTTCCCGTACTGGTTTTGGTTTCCGCCGCCATGCCCACCGGACTCCGCCGTCAGAACTGAGCCGTCGAGCATGGAGCCGTCCACCAGTGATGCCACAGCGGATTCAACACCGACAGGAATGTGGACAAAGTTGGGATTGGCCCCGACCCCGCGCACGGCCTGCCCAGAGCTCACATGGTCCACCTCGCTCTCATCGGTGAAGGTCGTGTTCCTGTAATCGGCGCCGACACCCGAGCTCCTGAGGCTGCGGTCGTCCTGGTCAAACTCCCGGCTCATGACGTTGCTGGGAATGGAGCCGGGTGACTGCGGTGCGTTGGCGTGATGAGGTGACTTTCCAGGAGACGACAGCACGGCCGAATCCCGCTGAGCCTCGCTTCCACCCTCTGTATAGCCGGACACGCTGGGGATGGGACTGAGCCCCTGGCGCTCTCGCTGGTAAGGCACGTATTTCAGCGGAGGAGGCACGTCCTGGGTGTTGTAATAGTCGTACCCCGGCTGGCCGCCGTACTGCGGGTACTGTTGCATCTCTTGCTCTTCCTCATCGTATTCTTCGTACTCCTCTCGAGGGTCTCGGTCTTGTCTAGACCCGACCGGGTACCTCCGGCCATACTCATCCGTCTCGAACTCATCTTCCTCAACAGTCACGTTGCCGCCGGTGCTGACTCGGGGCAATGCCCTCAGATCACCGTGTGAAACATTTATATGCTGCGCTCCGAGGCCCTGCAGCGTGGCCTGGTTCTTGGTAGGTGTGGGGCTCGACTCCACAGAACGAGTTTCAGGGGCCGCTCCAGGGGCAGGCGTCAATTCTTCGCTGGCAGAGTGAGGGCGTTCTGATTCGGCCGACAAAATAGAGGTTCTCGTCATCTCTGAGGGGTTGATCTCGCTGGCCAGCGGCATCGGGGCGCTTGTTTGCAGGAAGTCCGAATCTTGGTACTCCTCGGGATACTTGTCGAGAGCACGACTCTTGGCCTCAGCCCGGCGACGCTTGCGCTGCTCCCGGGCCAAGGCCGGGGACTTGCTAGACATTGCCGCTGCAGCCAGGCCGCCAAGCGCTGCGCCGGCCACGGCAGCCTTGATGTTGTCGCCGCTGCGGTGAGGGGTATCATCGACACGCTCATGAGCAGACTCATCTATCGACTCGTGAGACAGGCTGCTATGCACTGGACTCTCGGCCATCGCGTGGCGTGTCTCTCGATCCCTTGTCTCCTTCATCTTACCCATCGAGTCTCTGTCTCCGATAGCATGTCTATCGCTGCCTCCGGATCTCCGCCTGTCGTGCCCGTGGTCTTCTCTCGAGACAGACGTCCCGCTAGAGGCCGCCGAGCTGCGGCGGTGCTTGCTCTGCTCTCGCTTGAGAGCATCCAGCTCGGGGAGGATCAGGCGACGGATCGCATCCTCAACAGTCTCGAGGAGCTTTGGGTTGTTGATGGACGACTTGGATGCACCCGAACGGATCGAGTATTGATCATGCGAGCGGTGACTTGGGGACAGAGCCGACGAGACCACGCTGGAATCCGCGGCCGATATCATCGAGTCCTGATGGCTGCGGCTCGACCTTCGTCGTGACGATTTGCCGTCGTCCTTCTCTCCTCTGTCTCCCTTGTCACTGACACTGCTGGTTCGGCTCTTGCTGGTCTTGGACTTGCGATCCGACCTCTCCCTGTCCTTGTCCCTGTCCCTGTCCCTATCCCTGTCCCTTGTTTTCGGGAGGACGATACGCTCCTTCTCTTCACCCCGGCTTTTGCTGCGCATTTTGTCGACGACGGCGGCCGTGGCCAGCCCTGCAGCGGCACCGGCGAGAAGGCCCCCTGCTCGGGAGGGGCTCTTGTCTCGCCTCTTCTCGAGGTTCCTACTAGAAGGCCCCGAGCCGTCCAAAAAGCTGTCCGTCGGGATGGCCGAGATCTCCGACATTGTTCCCGGTTGGTAGGATGCCTTGCTGCTGTCGGCGGTGGGAATTAATGGGCTGGCAGGCCGCCTCCGCCGTCGGTGGTCGATCTCAATGTCAATTGGATTCCGGGAGACATTGGACTCCTCGGTAGCCGAGGCGTACGAAGTCATGCTGTGAGCGTCTTCGCCGTCCGCGCTGAGAACAGAGACACCCTCTCCCTCAATCCTCAGGCCGGTAGGTGTGTTGGGCACGGCTTTCCTGGTCAAGGAAGCCTTGCGGGCCGACTTGGTCTCCGTGATCTGGATGTGGTCGTTTTTGCGATGTTTGGATGGTGTCAATCGCACCCGAACACTGGGCTTGCGTTCGCTCCCGCTGCCAGACCCGGAAGGACCTTTACCGCCCTCGAAATATTCAATCAGTAGAGAGGTCTGCGAGCGATTTGCTTTGTGTCTGGTCTTGATGGTAACTGGAGTCCCGTCCTCTGGTAAGGAATAGGAGGACTTGTCATCTGCTGGTCTCGACACATCGGTTGCCAACTCAGTCGCAACCTCTGTCGGTGTCGTTGTCGATTCGGTCTCGGTAGGGGCGGGGAGGGGTGGAGGTTTTCTCGAGTCCACGACACCCATCGTGGTGGTGAGTTCTAGAACAGATGATGATGACCCAGTTCTGTGCCTCTAGCGGTGCGCACCGTCAATCCGGTCCAACTCTTCCTCCTCCGGATCCGTCTCAGGAGTGACGGGGAAGAGAGGGGGAGAGGAGCTGGGAAGGCGCCAGAAGGCCGGATTGGGTGTTGTTGTCGATATAAGCGGTCTCGAGGGGTTGTTTTGATCAAGACATCAGGCGCGGGCGGTAAAATGAAACCACAAAAATTACAAGAAGAATCCCTAGTGGCAGGAGAAGAGTGAGCAAAGCCTCGCCATGGAAACTCAGGAGTGCTCAGGAGTGCATGCTGCAGCGCTGCTGCAGGCCAGAGATGCAGAGCAGTGGATAGCAGTGTGAGGAAGGAGGGCAGACATGGGGATTGACGCCTAAGGTGGTGAGGTGGAGGGCGGGGAGTGTCATACCTGCGCACACAGGAAATTCGACCTGTGCCCTGCTTGATAGGTCTGCTCCCAGGGCGCTCCTTGCTTGCTCATGCAACGGCGGTCAAAGGGCGGAGAGGTGCTGGGCAGGCCGGACAGGCGAGAGAAATCCGGTTCGGCTGTGGTTGTCTGGCAACGGGTTGCCAGTCGCTGGGGTGGCTTCCAGTCCTAGTTCTAACCCGATTCTGTCTCGAGGCTCCAACTCCTCCAATGATCGTGGTGGGATACGCCCAGATGCGCTGCAAACTGCAATGTAGCCTGCAAGTTATGGGACCGACAGAGGCGCCCCTGTCTAGGTTGGTGGGAACGGGCGATCGGCCTCGATGCGAGGAGCTTGGTGATGGGCCTGATGGTGTCGCCGGCGAGGGGCGAACGATGCTGGTTTGGCTTGGACGTATGTACGTCGATGGCAAGGAAGCAGGTAGGCGGAGCACCGAGGCAGGCCTGAGGTAGCGACAGAGGATGGTAATAGGTTGGGGAGGCTTTGTTGTTGTCCAGAAGCGGCTGGGGTGACTTGATGCGCTGGCCCTGCTGATCGCCGCAGCCAATAGAGTCGCTCAACGGCCTTGGTCGAACTTTGGAGCTGCAGAAGCTTTGCAGGCACTGCGGGACGGCGAATATGGTAAGAAAAGAGGAAGGTGCACAAAACGGACGAAAAAGATGTCACAACCCTATAGGCAGTCAACTAGGTAGTCGAGGTAGTTATTCTCGATATCAACCCTCTCAATGAGGCAAGCAACAACGCCGAGGCCTACGGATTAACTTGAACGCAAAGACCTCGACCCAGAATTGCCTGCTTGGGCCCAGATGTGGTTTGTTGACATGACCCGAATCCACTCTGCCTGTTTTCTTCCAAGATTTGTTTTGCCTGTGCTTGCCCACTTTGGCTTGGGCACAAACGGACGGCTACGGCAGTAGGGCGCAGGGTCCACCGAGTGGCACGGGCGCCGCTGGACGGGCGACCAAAAACATCACCCCAACAAGCCCTTAGCCCACGATAACACAACCTGGGTGATCCTGGCAGCTGAGCATTTATATAGGGGCCTTGAACAGTTGAACAGTCCGGACTTGACTCTGAGACAACACTGGGGAACCCCATAAATGCTGGGTATTTACCTCAGTTTAGCTCTCTCGCAATTCTCATCTTAAGCATCCAGCCCTGAGAAATGTCAAAGATGGCCGAGTGCGTAAGCTAGGTGTTAAACTAACTAAGCTACCAGACGTATTGTTTCTCACGCCCGCAGTTAGACTCGGCGTCACGGCCTGGCCCGCATTCCAAACTGCATCGGCAAACCGAGGCCCCGCCCCTCCTTATGGAGTAGAGCGTCGGTATCTACGGACTACAAGAAAATATCTTTAACTCCGTTTGCTGGATTGAGGCTGGCGTACTAGTGTACATGCTGCTTGCCAGATTTCGCCACCCTTCCTCAGTGACGGGAGAGAAAAAAGAAGAAGAAAAAAGTATCCGTAGGCCCTGATGACTGCTCTTTGGCTATCTAGCTGTCGCGGTTGTGTGACACAGTCAAAGAGGAAAATCTAACCAGCGACTCTAATTGAGTGACTGTCGAGTAGCCCCAGATTTCTGCCTCCGCCTCGCTGGAGTCGTCGTAAAGTGCGTTGACCAGAGTGGCAAATATGACCTCCCGACTTGAAACAGCTGATATCGCCATCTCCGGACCTGCCACTGGGTGGTTAGGCTGGCCCCTGAAAGGCTCTACCACCAGATTTGTATCCCATGGCCACCATGAAGCCGATGCCCCATCACTGCTTCCTTCAGAGCCCCGTCTCAAGATCCGCTCCCCAATAGACTATCCCGTCCGCTCACGATCAATGTTTCGTGGCCATTGACAAGCTTTCCCGTCCCACACTCGCCCCTCCCTGTTGGGGTCACGACTCAAGAAAGCTGGGTAACTCCACATACCCACCGGCTGAGACAGTCTTGACGGTCTTCCAGAAGGGCAGGGCCTGTTCACCCGCACTCACCACCAAGGGCCCCTTCATCCCTTCTTTGACAGTTGGCAGCCAAGACAGCAAAGAGCAGTTCGTACTGCTGTATGACGAACTGTGGGCAACTTCTGCGCGCGATGGTCCAGATGTCAGGCAGGGGTGTTTTATCATGTGAGGATTTCCCTCGGCAAGGATAAAATTTTAAGCTCCGCATCGATTCGGGCTCTCCGATGGGACAACGGCTCCCAAGGCACGCACTTCCAAATCATGCCAGATGACAAGAAAGAAATGGTCACTATGTACTAGTACGTAAACAAATAACCATGGTCACTATGATATAAGCATTGAAGACAATGAAGCATTCTGTTACTTATGCGAAGAGGGCATTTCTTAGGCTGCCACTTCATCTCCGAATCTTTTTGCAATGCTGTCCGAGAGTCACTTTGAAAAGAGAGAAATCCCGAGATTTGAGCTGAAACCCCCATAATCTAAGTAGCAGTAGGCAAGGTCTACAAAGGGATGGTATCTGTAATGGACGATGCTTTGGAGTCTACTCCATTCTCAGAGCGCAAATGCTATCTAAACAACTAGGAAGGACATGGAAAGGGTCAACGGAAGAAGAGAATGCTAGGATATGCAAACAAGCCATGATGTTACGAGGCCCAAGTGCTCGAATCATTGAAAAATGAAACCAAATCAGAGAGGAGAAAAAACTTCTGTTGACGAGCCTCCAGCTTCTTCACCTAGTCCCACATGGCACCCATCGCCTTCCCACCGCCCCGTGGCTTCCTCTTGGGGCTATCGATATCTTTTGAGGAGACAACGGCGTCGAGCTGGCGATCACAGAACTGGAGGTTCTCCAGAGTGTTGCTGACGACCTCGTTCTCGGCGAAATGTATCGGGAATCCCCCCTTAAGGACCTGTTTCATAGTGTCGATCCGGGCCATCGTGGCCCACGACTCGATGGTGTAGACATCGCCGTCCAGCTTGATCCTCTCGCGGTAACCAAATTCGACAACATCCTCTTGCGATGGACCTTCGTCCCTGGAGCCGCCGGTGTTTGGGTTTGAGGTGGGTCGGCCAGCGGTGGACCATCCCGGGCCCTTGCCGCGCTCCAGAGAGGTGATGATGCTTGCAAAGTTGGTCCGGACGTGCTTTCGGTTTCTTTTGGAGACTGCTTTGGAGCCCCGCGAGATGTCTGTCATTCGCTTCACCAGGTACTTCGGGTCCACCTGCAGGTTCAGAGACTCCCCGTCTTCCGCTTCCTCAAGGTGACGCGCGACCTCAAAGAGCAGCGCAATGTTCGCTCCTGCCGTTATCTGGACGTCAGGGTCCGAACTGTCCAGCTGCTCGACGAACGCATCCAGGGCCTGGTAGCAAGTCCCGGCGATGTCCTCAAGACTAGTCGCAACGAACGCCCATGCCTGCATAGCCGCCGTCACAACTACCGCGCTGTCCGGGGCGCTGATGTGATGACCGTCCGTCTCTGTGACCTCGGTGAGGAAGTCTAGGAACTCCTCCCTCTCTGGCACGCTTGCACCTCCATAGATGACCACCACGCTCATGGTGAGGATAGCTTGGGCCTTTAATTCTTCCTCTTCGGCCTCCTCCGAGACGCTCTTCAGCGCCTGGAAAGCCTGGCCGTACATGTCCTCGTTGGCACATGTAATGGCCGTCACCGCCAATGCCTTCATGGCAAGATCCCGCTCAGCGGGGGTATTGCCGCTCTTGATGCTCTTCAACAGGGTAGGGAGAACTGCGGGCAAGGAGTCACACAGCTGGTCTCCCGTAAAGTGGTATCGAACCAGATGAAGATAGAACGTCAAGTACTCGATTCGGCCATCGGTGCTGCTGTGCTTTCGGTCTTGCAGTCCGGTAATCAGAGACTGAAGCCTCGGCTTCCAATCATCGCCAGCATCGAGATCGGAGGCAGAGTTCGTGCTAATTGTCATCACATCGTCGACATCGGAATCGCTGAGAGTTTCATCTTCTTCTGAGGCGTATCGAGAGCTGGGCCGCGAGTTGTGGCGCGAACCCGGCCGCGAGTTGCCGGGAGAAAGATTGGGAGAATGAGCAGCCGAGCCTCTGGCGGACTGTGTTTGCGAGCGCGCCTTTCGGGACGACTTCTTGCCACTCTCTAGGAGGATCTTCTTGCGGAGGTCGTGCATGGTGACTTGTTTCGAAAGGGGTTGTAGGCTGCGTATGCGCTTGCGTGAGGGTTTCAAGAAGAGCCTGTATACTCGAGGTTGCTACTAAGTTCGACGTTGGAGGGAGGCAGAGCACACAAGTAGCGGTCAGGTGTTGTTGGCTATGGACGAAGGGTATCCTGTAAACTGGATGCGTTGGGTCGAGAGACTGGTATAGGTGATTTGCTTGTTGCTCGACATCAGATCCATGGGGAAGGGGGGTCGGAAATATATACTATTTGGTGGATTACACCGGAGATAGGTCGATTGTATAACGAAGAAGAGGGGGCTTGAAGTAGAAGAGTCTCAGAAGTTGCTCATGGGCAAAGGCGCAAAAAATGGATTTCACGAATTTCTAAATGTGTTTTCGGGGAAAGGGGAGAGGGTGGCGGCAAAGGCCGACCCGCAATGGATGATGCAAAATAGCTGTGGCTTGTGCGGGCTTGTCAGGGCTCACCCCTGCCACTTCACCGCTGAAAACCCCTGCTGACAATCCATTTGCCTTGAGTGCTTGCATATTTGACGCTAATCCCGATATGATCCTTGTCCGAAAGTGTCCGAACTAGGAAATGGATAACTCGTCGCTCCAAGTACCTACCTACTGGCTACCTGCGATGGCTAGGTGGTAGGAATTCAGCACAGGTTACCCAGCACTCCAGTCATGTTCTCGCGAGCAAGAAGAGGTAGGGAGCTATCGGCTGAAAGAGGGAGAATGACGGTCTTGAAACTAAAAGTTACCTTACATACCTAGGTAGGTAACTAATGGCGGTGCTGACCTGAGGTGGTGTCGATCAGCGGACACTTCACGCCACTTTCACAGTGACTCGACGAGATCAGACTCAACGACAGTCATGAATGAGCCTACTACCTTCTCACTATGATGGGAAGCACCATCTATCAATTCACACTTCTATTCGTCCAGGTCCCCAGAAATTATAGCTGAGATATTCGGCGGCAAGCGGTTCCTAAACACCTCCACAGCCGGCGCGAAACGAAGAGGGGGAACCTTCAGTCGCTTTTTAACAATCCATGCCTCACTACAAACTTCACGCCGAGAACCTAGGTAGGCAACTGGGCCAATCGAAGCCAGTGTGAAGGTGTGACTTACGGAGATAAGCTCAAGCATCACGCTTCAATCTGCTTTCGTGTTGTCCAAATCTAGCACCTAAGTACCTGCCACTGGCCTACCACCTACTATAACTACCTAGTCTAGTTTTTTGAGGAGCTGATAAGCCCTTCATCTCACACAGTTAACTTAACTAGACCTACCAATTTTTTGTCCCCAAGTTCTGCCTGGAAGCTGCAGCAGTAGACATCGTATTTGGCTTGGCAGTCTAGGACGACCTTAACCCCACATTCCATTCCCCACTTGTGAGCCACTTGAGAATGTTAAACACCAAAACTGGTCCTCCAGCAAGCCTTCCCGCCCAAGTTGTTCGAGGGATTACGATTCTCTCCAAGTATTCGGTGTAGTAGTATGTAGGCATCTTACCACCTTTAAAGATAGCTAGAAGATATACAGATGCTCGTCTGGCATAAATCGGTCGGGCAGGCCGCCCGTATCTCACACGGGATTTCTTAGGCTTTACGTAGGTGTTACTGCCTAGAGGTAGCTATACGGATAGAGGTCCGTACCAAAATAGAAGCCGCATTCGGCGATAAGGCAACGATCAGGGCCTTATCAGGACCTTCTGCCTAGATTACCTACCTAAGGCACAAGACCCCTCCCTTCACTGCCCGAGCCTCTGACCAGCTACAAATCTGCCCCACCTTCAACCGACATGAACCAACCCTCAGCTCAGCCTACAGCCGTGAACGCTCTCAACTCCTCCTCCTGACTAGTATGTGCCTTCTCTTGTCCCTCTCCAACAGCCCGATCACTTCAGACTAAACACCGAACCATGCGTTTTGCATCTAGCTGGCCGTAAATTTGGGGGCTCATCCAATACATCGTCCCCGGCGGATCATCACATCCCTCTCGCGGTCTCCGTGTCTTGCCGTGGAAGCTCTCTACGCTCTCTCTGAGTTCGCCTTGGTTGAACCGAAGCATCGTTCGGACACCCCGCACCACCTAACAGAGTTCCGAGTCTTTCCTCAACTTCCCCATTCCGCAAAACCTATTCAGGCGCCTGCCTGCCTACAATTTGACATTCTAGAACGATCACCATGGATGAGTACAAATCGGAGGATGATGGTACGCCAAGCTAGTCACTATTTGACTATTTGACCCAGCGCTTACCCAGCCAGCCTCGTTCAGCTGCTAACCTCGCAAATCAACGCAGTTATCGTCACTCTATCCACGCAAAACCCAGACGACTCGGGAGACCCTCGCGAACGCCGCCTCCATCTCACACGGCACAAGCCAGTGGTAACGGTCGGCAGAGCCAGCTCGGTTCAGTCCAAAGGAATCATGGCCGCCATGGACAACGCCTGGTACGACTCCAAGGTGATGAGTCGGAACCACGCCGAGTTCGTTGCCGATGTCGACGCGAAGGTGAACATCAGGTTTTCAGTTTTTGGGACCCATCTCGGGAGACTCGCCCCGACCATGCCAAATGTGGGTTTTCGTACGTCCTTGCTGACACAGCCGTGTTGTCGACAGACGGTTTCGATCCGAGATGTCGGTTCGATGCACGGAATCGTCGTCAACAAGTCCATCGTTACGAGGCACATGCTTCACCCCATTGAGAATGGAGATAAGGTCACCTTTGGTGTGGCTATTGCCCGCGGCACTGAGACCTTTGTGCCCACTACCGTGAAGGTGGGCATTCGATACCCCGAGCCGTAAGTGTGCCGGATCCACCCCGTACCTCCATTTCCATCACTGGCTTTTACTTACCTATGTACTGCATTTTCGCGATTAGGTCTAGCCGCGGGACATTCACGGTGCCGGACGCCTCGGAATCCGACGTCGATGAGGCGGAGATAGTTGACAATCCGGATCCTAATGAGCCATCTCTGCGCACCCCTTCCAGTGCCCACATCGACTTGACTCAAGATCCTCTTGTATCCGATAAGGCTGCGGTTGACCTGACTGTCATCGAAGATCATGATGGCGCACCTGGACGCATCATCGACTTGACATCCCCTCTTGGACCTCTGAGTCCTGTGGCGCCTCTCAGCCCCATACCGATGTCGACCGGCCAAGGCAGACTTATCGTGCCACCAGTCGCACCTTCTCCCCATGATCCCCCCCGCGATGCCCATCCTTCCCATATCGATGACATCCCAGCCCTTGGTAACAAAGATGCCGATGCAGAACACGACAGCTCTATCTGGCTAACCGATGATGACCGGGAGAACGAAGTGGCCAACTATGACAGCGATAGCGGCTCTACAGACGAGGATTCCGAGAGCGGGAGCAACGATTGCGAAAGCAATGGCAATGAGGTCAATTCTGATTTTGACCTCTTTCCCGAATCTCCAATGCTTGAGGATGAGGACGAGCTCAGAGGATTTGGTATGAAGCCCTTTCTCCCCCTTATTTACCGATTTCTGACACTGTCTAACCGGCATTCATTAATCCTTAAAATCGAACAGGGGGTGAGGACTTGTTCCTTTGGGATGATGCCGACTCAGACCTCGAATCTTCTTTCAGTGACGATGAGGATATTGGGGATCAGGAGCCCGAGGAGCCCGAGAGGCCGCAATACAGTCAACCGATCTCCGTACCTAGCAAGGCCATTACCTCGGTATCCGACAGGGTGCCCGCGAAGGAGGTAATCACCAGCAGCCAAACTGTGCCTACCAAGATCCAGGCTCCGGCACCAACCCAGGGGCCCTCTCCCGGCAATGTCACCACTATTCCGAGGGCACCTATCCTCGCACATGTCGGCGCCGGACGAGAGCCATCGCCTTCGGATGCGGCTATACCAAGGTCTATCCGAGTCCCCAACCAGATGAGCTCCATAAACCATCCCGTAGGCGTTCCCGCAGGTGTTCCCGCAGGTGTTCCCGCAGACGTCCTCGCAGGCGTGCCCGCATATAAGAATATGGAGTTCTTCGTGGCTCGCGAGGAAAATAGAGCCAAAGTCTCCTCTGCTTCCCGGAACATGCCAGCGGCTTCCAACGTCGTCAGCGGAGGTGTGAGCAGCTCTGTCTGTTCCTCTACCGAAGGCTCCCAGCAGCAGAAGTCCGTAGGCAGGACGTCTAATGAGGGGCAAGTGTCCTCCGAGGCATTCCCCGCCCTCCCCTCAAAGGACACCGGCATCCACCTGCTCCCTCCCCCAGCTGCCCAGTTCCGGCTGCTCCTCTCTGGCCAGCAGTTCCTCAACACTCCGCCCTCGGAGGAGAAAGTGGCGAGCATCTACACGGCGTCTTCGGGTGAACCCGACATGACCAGCGCCTTTGCCTTCCAGCAGAGCAAACTCTTGGTGGCGGCCAACAAGCAGAATGGCCATTCAGCTGATTCTACCTCCTCCGGACCTCGTCGCACCCATCTCGGGATCAGCGATATCGTCAACGGTGGCGATAAGCCACCCGCGGCGCGCTCTCCGCCCCCGCCAAAGCTCAAGCGCAAGGCCGACGCCATCTCTAATGTCAGCCGGGCGGATATGACCTGGGTGACTGACGCGTCCTCGTCGAAGAAGGTAACGCCGAAAGCGGAGCCGAAAGCAGAGGTGCAAGCGGCAGATGCGGCGCCTAAGCCGGTGGCGACGCCGGCGCCGGCGCCTTGTGCGTCAGAGGTCGTGAGGCCGGCCAAGAGGCTCCGTACGCTCGCCGTGTCGGCCGGCTATGCCGCTCTAGGCGGCATCACAGTTGGGGCAATGGTTTTCAGCTCCATGGCATACATGGCGCCCAACTTCTGATTTCTTATGTCTATGTACTGCAAGGTTTCGTTACTTCTCTGGAATTGGACTGAAGGGTGGACGAATTTTAGGGTCCAAGTTGTATTTCATCTTCCGGTTTCTACATTTCCCTTTCTTTCCTAGCTAGTCCTTTTACCCCGTTCCCCCTTTTATGATGCTTGCGATTTTCTGAAGGACGATGAAACAACACCCCGCGGCACACCGGAACACGAAGAGATTACCAAATTGAAATCCTGACAAGACTTCTTCGGCACGCTCTCACATAGCATTTTTCACACAGAAAGGAGGGGTTGGCTGGGCGTTTTTCCGTGGTTAGGTTCTGACTTGATTTTTGTATGGCCTGCGGATGGAGGCAGGGCATCTGGGGGAGAAGGCAACGGGAGACGGTGGTACTCTCTAGCGGCAGCCTTCCGTCTCACTGCCGTATCCCACTGCTGACACCCCTCGGCTCAAGCTTCATGGAGATAGATACCTTTGTTTGCCCCGCTTGGCAGCTGGAGCGGCCTCGGGCTGGAATGGGATGATGGAGCTGAACTGCACAGGGCAACGCCGCCATCTCGTTACCCTTCGCAGTTCTGAGCCTTTTTCCCTATCCTTATCTTCCAACCCCCTTTTCATTTTCGGTTTCATTTTTTTTCTTTGCTTCACTTTGATCACATTTACCCATTGTCATGTTTACTTTGGCTTTCCCCTCTGGTGTGGAATTGACAGCCTTACCGATGCTTTGATCTGCCGGAACGGTGCGTGTGGACAAAGAATTGAGGGCTGAACAACGATGGAACCCACCTCACTTCTTAGGCACATCTGATAGGTTGAATGGAACGCGATCGATTCTGCTGCTTCGAGCATTATTATTGATCCCTTTATTGTGTGCTGCTTAAGTCTCCCTCAAAGCCTCATCATTGGTGGCTATCGAGGCAGTCAACTCTCCCGACCTGAAGACGCAGCAGCTAGGCAGTTGGTAGGTAACTCGGCAGTAAAGCCACCAATGACAAGAGATCGACAATGATCAATCTACTGTAGATACTGAAGGGCTGGCTTCTGTGAGCCTGCCCTCACGAACGGTGGAGTGTCGCCCACAGGAAGTAAGCAAAGGCATGCAGGCCCAAAGACAGGTTAGTTGAAACCCAACTGGGCTGATGGCTCTGCTCCCTTTGCCTTTCACGACCTTCCGTGTATGCCGTGCATAGGCACGTGGCTGCCCCGCATGTAGGGTGGACGGGGCGGATCGGCGTATCCGACTGGCAAAACCCCTCCCTCCCTCCCTCCCTCGTCGTGGCTGGAGTGACAATCAAGCCATTGCCTTTCCTTTCCTTTCCTTTCCACCTAGATCTACCTTGGTTAATCTAACCTTGGTAGGTAACTAGAACCGTCACCCCCGTAACCACCCTCCATGCTTAGAGATCCGGAGATGCTACTCTAGAAGTGGCAAGCTGGTGAAACCTAACATCCGATGTGATCGGTATACTACTTTCGGGCGCAAGATTCAAACAGGCGAGCAGAGCAGCAGCAGAGAAATGGAAGAGTCCATAGGGAGGCACGGAAACGGAGGACTTGGAACACTGAGACTTGAGGGGGACCTTTTATGCCCACTCACCGGCTACAAAAGAAAACAAGGTATGGTCAGCTAGGGAGGTGCTATTTGTACTACCCCAATGAGCGCATCGCCATATTCCATTTCGTAAGGGGGATTGCCCGCTCTTATCGAGGCTCCGCCTGACGAGTGTCCCTCAGCGGTCAACGCCCGGGGGTGAAAGAAAGGACAACAGCCATGGTATGCTCAAATGGTGCTTGGCGTGGCAGCGGACAGCCCCTATGGCCCAGTAGAGTGGAACTACTTTGTGACGTTTACCGGCAACCCCTTGGGATGACAGAGGGTGCCCGCGTGATGGCTGGGAGTGACAGCACGGGGAGCTCAGGAGGGCTAAGAGTGTGTATCTAGAGGCTCGGTCGAGGACCCCCGGGAGAATGGAGGCAGAGAGGAGGAGGAAGAAGAGAGGGATAATGGAAGATGTAACCCAGTGGGAGGTCGGACGCGAAAGGGGAATAGGTAGGCGGGAGAAGACGGGAGTATTCTGGTGGAGCCCGCTATGTGACCGGGCACATGACATGAGCGCCTTCTTTTTTCTTTCTCGCGTCCTGCATCCAAGTCGATTTGCGTCTGCCGTTCTGGTAAATGGTTCGCCAGACCGCATGAGCAGAATAACGGCGCGGCGAGATGGGAGACATGTCGTGGACCCCTTCGATCGGGACGAAAGAGTGACATGACAGGCGATGCCCTTGGGGATGAAAATAGAGGACCAATATGAAGAAGGGGAAGAGGGAATGGTGGGGACACAGCAGGGTGAGACTGGCAAGGAGGATATGAAGGGGGGATGATGATTGCAGAGTTGTCTGGGAAAAGAACAAGGACAGGTTGAGGATGACAGAAACTCCCCCGGTGGTAACACTACCTCGAGTCCAGCGTGAGAGTACACCAGGATGTAGCGAAACACTGGTCTCGCCCGGACTGGCCTCATCAAGACTCCTCCACTCGAGGCCAGTCCAGTACACGGAGGGGGATGAGCAGAGAAGAATCCCTCCGTGAAAGGGGGTGGAGGAGAAACAGATAGATATGGGGGGTCGTAACATAGCTCCGGATGTATGACGGAGACGAGCACGCCACGAAGATAGCTGTTCTTCTCCATGGACATCACCAGCGGTGTCACTCAACGGGCGCCCCAGGCAGCTAGGTAGATGGACCAAAGTCATACCCGGACACGCAAAGGGCTGCGGACATCGACATCCAAGTAAGCATCGGAACAATAGGCCCTTCTCTTCCCTAGCGCCTTTAAGACCGGTCTGTCCAAGGGCACATTGTGTGTGGTAGGGTGAGAAGTAGTGACTGGGCGGGTATTTTCTTGGAGAAACAGCGAAGCCACCTCCCGCCTCCTACCCTCCTTTGACTGGCAAGAGATAGCGAAGTAGGCAAAGGTGCTGGAATTATGACACCGTGGAAAGCGCGCTCTCCGCGGTTCAGATAAGTTCATCGGGGAGATATCCGGGGTTGCTTGTTTTGTTTGTACCTCCTCCTCCTTGAGAGTCAAGACCGGTGAGCGGTGAGGTGCTGGCCGAGGTTCAGGTAAATGAGAGACAGGAGTAAGCTAGGGGATAAACGGTCTTTGAAAGACTGGAAGGGGGCGGATGGGAGAGGGAAGGGAAAAAAAGGCACGCCATTTCCATGCATGCTCGCTTCATACTACCTGCCTCCCTCCAACGGAAGATGCATTGTTACCCGAGAAATAATCCTTCGAGTATATAGGAGATGCGACTGTTCTGGAAGCCGGTGAGATTCTGTAACTCAAGGCAGGAGGCCGATATTGGTTGTCTTGGATGAGTATGTAAGTATGGACTAACGAGGTACCAAGCAATATGAGCGAAAATGCGGAGGGAGTAGGAGAGGGACTTTTGACTTTTGAGCAACGTAGGTAAGTAGGTAGGATAAGTACCTACCTACCTAGGCATGGATGTTTTTTGGTCCTCCAAGCGGTATTGAGCCCGATAGACAATCTGCATTGGCATAGAAGGTAAAAACGCCCGGGGCAGTCCTACCATACCTTGGTGTCTACATAGGGAACCCACATGGTGAGTTTCTGCGACTTTTGTTCCGATATTGCTCTGGCCAGGGAGCATTCCACGCGCCACGATGCATTGGCAATGGCGATATTTCTGCATGAGACTGTGGCTGGAGGGTTACAGAGGGGATAGGTTTATGAAGCGGAGTGTGAATGTGTGTTGTGTGAGCGAGTGAGCAAGTGAGTAACATTCCCACCACCCTGCTCGCCCATCCATCATCCTAAGGCATTATTATATTATAGAGGGTTGCAGAGGGGGGAGAATTGGTTCTCCTAGATCCCGTCCCATTCACAACATTACCACATCTGGAGGAGCTGAAGGATGATCAAGCGGCCGTAGGACTTGTTTTGGGAAAGTTGGTGGGTATCACTGGGAAATTGTGAGTACTGTCAAGCACCTACCTATTGAGAGCGCTCTCTCTGAGTGGTCTCGCTTGGCCTTCGCTAGAGAAGCTGAGTCCCGATGGTGTGGTAAAAGTGCTCGACCATCTGCAGGTGCTTCGCCATGCTAGGAAAGGGACCTTCAAGTAGAGCTTGAAACAGAGACCTTGTAGGGACTTTGTGTTGCCCGGCCATCCGAGTGAGGGCTTGGCTTTCGTCTTGCCGGCATGCGAGTGATGCGACGTATCAAATGCCCGCTCTTTTGTTTCTTCTCCTTTGCTTCGGTGCATTGCATTTTCGTTCGGCGGTTCCCGCGGGGAGGGCACATCTGTGTCATGTATCAGCTATCATCCGAACCTAGAAGTGAGCGCAGCGGAGGGGGAGTATGTTTTAGTTACGAGTGTTACCGTGAGTGAGTGCGGGGTGCGGGTCTGTAGAAGTGAACTTGGAGGCATAGTCGTGGTTGCGGCTGTGAGAGCAAATCTGGGCAGAAAAGGCAGGGACAGAATTTACCTCTGTACCGATAGGCGGCAGATGATGGCGAACGTACTGTGTAAGCGGCCCAGGCAGAAAATGGGGAATCGAGGAATCGAGCGAGCCCGAGTATTGTCAGCATTGATCATTCAGTCCTCCTAACTCCGGCGAGTCCTCCCTCGTCCGCTTCGAGGGGCGTGGCGGCGCAAGGCAAGATGAGAATGATAGGAGCAAGACTGACATGGACACTGAACACGGCCACTGACAGGGACAGGCAAGGCGGCTGCTTGCTTGCCTTGCCAGCTTTCTCAACGCTAGCGCTCGATTGTGACTCCAACTCGTCCGCCCACCGCCTTTCTCTTCGACTCCTGCAGCTTCTGCGATTTGTATAGCTTTGAAGCGCGTCAGGCCAGAAGCAGCTTCCCGTCTTCTTGTCATGTGTCCACGCGCGAGAGAACTCTTATGCAGAGCTTCGGAGGGATACTAATTCTGAGCCATCATGATCGACTCTGGTTGGACAAGGCCGTCCGAACTGTCCCATCCATCCCATCCGTTCCGTTCTCGATGGGACAGGAGAGAATGGATAGACCAAAAAGAAAAATATTGATCAATCCATCGGCCCACCGCCTGGTGAAATCGAACGGGGCCGATCACGGTGAGTGGCCGGAGTTTAGCGTGACGGATAGCTACATCATCTCCTCCCCACGCAGGTTTCCTTGGCCCTTCTTTTTTTCTTTTTCTTTTTCTTATACACTTTGACTGTATCGCCTCTATGTCAATATCCGTGCGGCCGCCTTTGTTGCCTGCTATGGACTTCTCTGCGCCCGTGTCTCTGCGCCCGTGTCTCTGCGCCAGTGTGCTCTGTTCCCTATCCGTAGCTGCCCCAGACATTCCCCCGTGCCCACTCCCCCTTCCCCCTCTTTCATCTTTCTCATTCATTCCTCTCTCCCCCTACCCCCTTCCCGCCCTTCCATCCTTCGAGGGCGGTAGTCCAAGGACAGCGCAGGAGTGTCAAGGGTGTGGCGGTGGATGTGCCGTCTATGACTGGACGAGCTCAACATGTGGCCGCCATTGTCACCTCATCTTATTGCCGGCCTGCCGCTGCCCATCGGTGCGATTAGGTGTGTATGGCAGTATCTATGACGAACGGGGTGGAAGGGAAGCCATATTAGACATGTCCAGGAAGATGCTGGCTTACCTGCTGCCTAAGTGGTGGATTTCATCCCGGGCGTTGATGTCAGGTGTACTCCTCTTGGCTCTGGTCTTGACTCTTCGGAAGTGAATACCAAGACTGTACTGACCTCAAAGACTCTTTGCTTGATAAGAGACTGCGGGTGACTTGCTTTAGCTTGACAACATAGCGTACATCATTGGTTTCCACAGTAGATGTCCCATGCAAGCAGCGGTGGCACCGAAGACTCCTCTTCCATCCATGAACCCTCCCTCTTTTCGTCATGACCGCGTCAATCGCATCCCTGTACCTGTGATCGTTCATTTCCATTCTCTACGTCGCCATACTTGCTAATACAACATCGGTAAATCAGTAAGCAAGGTTTTGATCTACAAAGAGACAGCAGCCAAGTGGACTGTGAGCGAGTGAGCAGGTAAGCATGGAAAAAAAAAGTATGGAGACACAACATGGCGTCCCCCTATACGGCTTGGCTTGGGTGGCCGGTCCTGATGTTGCTCTGCGGTATGTGGGGTCTCGCAGTGACAGATCATCCAGGAACAGCCAAGCGGGCCGGATATCTTCGTCCATCTCTGACTCTGCCTGGTCCATGACTGGTTCGCTCCCTCTGGTTCGCTCTGGCTATCGCCCTCAGTCTCAGTCTCACTCCCACTCTCACTCCCATCCGCAGCCTCATCATATCCTACTACTGTTCCCATTATATTACTACTACTACCGCTGGTGCTACTATTAATACTACTACTACTACTACTACTGCTACTACTGCTACTACTGCTACTACTGCTACTACTGCTACTACT